>REGL01000480.1:12021-27810 GCA_004194395.1 Aurelia aurita complex sp. Pacific | reverse complement strand
CTCTCTATATGGCAAAATGCTTTTGCACCACATAGATGTTGCAGTTTTTCTACTTTGAAGAACAACTAAATCTTGCGCGATCTTGCGGCAATTTAGAGAAAATCTGGGGTTGAATTTCTTGTAGAAAGCAAAATCTTCCAGGGGCTTCGCCCCTGGACCCCAATGGGGGGCTTACAGCGCCCCCCATACCCCCAGCTGGTTTGGTTAACAATTCATTCGCTTCGCGAATAAATTGTTAACGGTTTGCTTTTGAGGGGAATTTGGGAACTAATACCTAAACTTTTTGGCTCCCAGCCGCCCCTGGCGTGAATGAAAAAATCAGAGGATAGCTCTCCGACGGATTTCTCTGCAGGGCCGTCGAGAGAGGGGCCGGGCCCCAGGGTCAGGGAAGAGGGAGGGCCCCCGGCACCTAAGGCGCCAGAAGTTTTTGTGAACCACACCCTTTTATCCTTGGGCCACGCCCTCCTATGCACTGGTAAAACGCTGCTTTTTTATATTTCATTTGGAATCTCAGTGGGCCTGCGGGCCTGAAAATGTTCCTGAAAGAAAACTACAACAAAGAAAAAATCCATACCTTATTTTTTGCAGGCCCCCAATTGCCCCGGGCCCCCTGGTAACTACCCTGGCTAACCCCCCTCTCGACGGTCCTGTTTCTCTGGCGGGAGGGCCTCGGAATGCACCCTGGTAATCCTACTTCTTCAGGGATGTAGGAAGCATCTCAAACTTGGAGGGGCACGACCATATTTCTATGGGCACGACACTTGAAGGGCTCTTTTTTCATTAAGTTAAAGGGGCACTTCCTGAAAATAAAAAGGGCACTTCTTTGTTTATTCCAAAATCTTGGGGGGGGCCGTGCCCCCAGTGCCCCATCGGTTCCTACGTCTCTGTACTTCTTCTTCTCGTACCATGGTAGCGATCATAGGATTTACATATTCAACAATAACCCTACAATGATCTAGCCTACTGGGTCTACTACTCCCATTTTTACACCAGGAAACAAGGAAGCCCTACGAGCTGGGGAAAAAGGGAAAGGCGCCATCATTGCCAACAGCTAAGCTAAGGCCTACTTACTAGTTACTGGCGGCCTGCTGTAGAGTCTACTTAGAAACTCTAACCACACACAGTGGGTATGATCATGCAAAAAGGCACATGTAAAACCAAGAAAACACAGGGAAAAACATTTTAATTATGTTGGTTTACAAGTGATTAAAGTAGGCTGTTACTTACCGAAAAGAGCAAAAGTTCCAGCAAAAACAACAGCGTCGCCATCGTTCGCGCTGCTCCTCTGCTCACAACAATGGCTGCCGATTTGTGCATGGGAAAGAAACGGAAGAATCAGAGCCAGGGCTACAATGTGGACCACCAAGATCAAACAAATGAGATTTTTGAAGTGTTCAGATCTTGGTCCGTAGTTTACCAGCAGGGAAAAGGGATTATGTCAATTCTTGGAAAGGGAATTTCCCGTTTCATTAGAAAGCCGCTTGAAGAACATTTGTTACTTGTTGCTATGGTATCCAATCCATATTTGGTCAAAACATGAGACAGAAACATTGTCTTTTGTTGAAACGAAACTGCTAAAATCAGGGGACTTTATTGGTGAAGTCTGCGCGAGCATGCAACCTCCTTTGGGATTGTTGAGGCCGCACGCAGACTGCATGCAGGCTATACAGGTGGGGATCGCGTGACGATGAAAAATTTGAACGTTTTGACTGTTAGGCAACATTGAGCATTTTGCTTGAAAAGTAGAGCTCAAAATAAGGTTTTTCGACGTGTAATTTATCTACCTCGTTGTATCAAAAGCAAAAAAAATTTAGCATCTATAAAGATGTTTAGGTTCTTTGATAAAACAAGTCAAAAAGAAAATTGTATGAAAGGTTTGATAATGATTTTTTTGTGATTTTTTAAACAGGACATGAGTACTATTTTGGGACGCCCGGTAGCAAGCAGCAAGCTAGCAGTGTATCCACTGAGAATGGTGAGCTTGCTTCGTTCCCAAACTTTATCAGATTTTAAAGCTCAATCCAAACCTCTTTTCTAGAAAGTAAAAAGGTCTATTGATCAAAAACATACATAAATGCCAGATTAATCAAAATCATTGCGAATTGTATTAATTGGAATGTATATGGTATGCTTACAGTGAATAAGACTATTTTGATATATTTTTTTTTATATTCAATATGAAAATTTACAACAAAGTTACCTAAACACTACCTACAATCTACTATACCACACTACAAGGACGGGGACCAGGAGGAGCAAAATGTCATGTCTACCCCCTGGAATTAATATAAACTAAAATACAACTAATACTAACTACTATACATACGCTACAACTAATACAGATAGAAATTCTAATTATAAAAACATTTTACAAATAAATATTTGAGCCGGTTTCACATTAGATATCAGGCCAAAATATAATAGTGAACAATCGGAACGCCGGCCGAGGAAACAACAACGACAACAACTGTCCCCGTCACTGCTCCCCACCCAAGGTCCCCATCGCTCGAGACACCGCTATCGTGTCTGGATTTCTAATATAAGCCTAACATCCAATGTGAAACAGGCTTGCAAAGGAATATATGGACAGGACTCTACGACAAGAAAACTTTACGAAAATGGACTTAGTGGTTTGGTGACGTTTAACTAGATTTACGGTGATCTCAACTGAAGCGACCAGTTGCTTGGATGTAATGTAGAGTCAACTCGAGTATATTTCTGTTGAGGTCCTTTGGAAGGTTTTTATCGCCATATAATAACAGTTGCGTCAAAACCTCATTTGAAAGATCGATATGTTCAAATGGTCGCAGCAAATCAAACACTCTAGCGAGAAGATTTCGACGTTCAACCTCGAAGGAGGGGCAGAGCAACAAAAAGTGTTCCGTAGTCTCGATACCATCGTTTGTAGGACACATTGGATTTATGGAATCCCTAAAATTGTGCTTGAATTTGTGAAAGCATAACTTACTAAGACCCACTCTAAGTTGAGTCAGATAGGATAATCCTATTGGATCGTGAATCCCAAAGACAGATTTAGCAGGGGGGCGGATAATTGAAATCAGCTTTCTCTTAAAGATAGCGACCGATGGTGCAAGTCTAACCTCCGGATCTAGTTCATTCCATTCTGACAGGCAATTGGGATAAAAGCTAGATTTGAATTTTTCTGTCCTTGCCCTTATTCGCCCAATGACATCCTGATTGCGAAGAGAGTAATGCGACTGCTGAAGTTGGGGGATTGGATCAGCTGTATATTCAGGCATCAGATTATGTATCATTTTGTAAAACAACGTAAGGCGTCTACTCCATCTTCGGGAACTCAATGATTCCCAACCAAGTTCTGCGTACAACTTCTCTCGCGATGTCCCCCTCCACGTTCCTGTAACGGCTAGAGCAGCAGAATACTGAACTGACTCCAACTTTTCCATCAAACTTGACAAAGTAGTGTTACCGCTAAATTCACATACTTTGGCCGGAATATGATAGATAACATCTCCGTATTCCAGGTGGGGCCGCACATAGAGCTTGAATAATTCGTTTAGGGTATGTCTGGGTAGGTACTTGGAGAGATATTTCAGCAAACCGACACCCTTCCTTGTCTTAGAGATAGCTGCCTGGATATGAGCCGAAAAAGAAAGCTTTGAGTCCAGGATAATTCCTAAATGTTTATGTTTATCCACTTTCATCACTGGAATATTATTAAAACGAATTTCTGGATGATTGATTTCAATTCTTTTCGTAGAAAATAACAGTTCAACAGCTTGTTTTTGCGGATCAGGATTGAAGGACATTTTCCAGTCGTAGGCCCACTGTCTTATCAACTCTAGGTCATGGTTCATATCACTGGCAGCCGAGTTAGAGTCTTCTACTACGGTAAACAACGATGTATCATCAGCAAAAAGCTTAACGTTGCACTTCACGTCAGCAGCTAGATCGTTAATATATACAAGGAAAAACAAGGGTCCTAGAATAGAACCCTGGGGTACTCCTGCTGAAATATCTCCCCAATCAGAATTCTGTCCATTTAGAACTGTTCGCTGTTTTCTATCCNGGAGCCTACGCGTAGGCCCATGATCCCAAAGGAGAAAGGGTCTACGAAACAATGAGCGAAGGCTTGCTACGGCCGGCCGCCCGCCCAATTAATCATTCTAATCCCCCTTTCAAATAAGTTGTGAAACGCATTGAAGCCATAGAAATAGAAATATTTCTATGGTTGAAACAAAGGCTGCATAAATTAAGTTTCCAGAAATCTAGAAACCTCAGTAGCAAGCTTTGGCTCTTTGTTTCGTAGACCCTTTCCTCCTTTGGGATAATGGGTCTACGCGTAGGCTAATTGCAGTGCAACTTCTTTTTCAAAACCATTGCGTTTCGCATCCCTACTATTTATCCCTGGTGTGAACAGCCTCTCTTTGTGTTGCAAATGTTGTCAACACTTTACGATCTGGCATTTTCCTTCCATTAACATTTCTCGATTCACCAAGCCTACCCATTTTTCTGCCAGACTTACGACGTGATTCCTTGTATTCGCTCAAAAGTTTAAGTCTGATTTTGTATTCAATGATGCGTAAAGAGTATAGCTCTGGATGAAGTTTTCCAATGCATTATTTCACAGTCACGCCCTTTAGTAATGAAAACGAACATTTTGCCATCTATGAAATTTTTTATCATAGAAATATTAGATCAAAAATAAAATTTCAAGATGTAATTGATAATTAAATGTTGGCAATTTTTCAAACGAGAGTACTTTTTGGGGCATCCGCAATGTGTGCCCAGACCTGGAGACAATTAAAAAATCAATTTTTTTCAAAAACGATTCCTTTAATTTTTCTCTTATTAACAATGCTCTGAACTCTCTGAAACTGAAAACCATTTTTTTTCTATGTCTTATGGTTTTTTTCTGTGAATTTACAAAGTTGTGAAAATCTTCAGTTTTGAATCCAATATGTGATCCAGCTGCTTCTGAAAAACTACTCATTTCTATTAAATTAATTGAAACTGTTATACTTGTCCAAACCATTTACACTATGGCTTATCTGAAAGAGGTTAGCTTCTTTTACTTGAAAGGAATTTAAGACGAGCTTAAGGAATTAAATGTGATTTTTTACAATATTAAGATTATTTCATAAAAACACAACTTTTGATTTTCATGTTTTAATTGATGCATCTAAAATACTGTTTTTAAAAAGTTCACAGTGTTTCACACCAAAGCCGATAGATTTTCCTCTAAGTATAACCATTCAAGGATAGAAAAATCAATGAGTTTCACGTGCGTTCACGTGGGAAAACATGGATTATATGATTTGCTACCCTAAATCATATGGGCTTTTCGAGCTACCATTTATGGGGGATGCTTTCTACTCCCTCTCAAAACTGTCTTAGACTCGCCAGAACTGAATACAACTTGGCACAGTTACAGAACAAGCAATTTGTAACTTGTAGCGTAATTGGAGTGTGGTTGCCACGCTTTGTGACGTCACAGTAACGTCACAAAGTTGAACATCTCTGAAAATCAGGCTTCAAAGTCAAATTAGTGTTGAGAGAAGATTCTGCACGAACTTTAAGCAGTTTTTGGCTCATTTTTTCAACATATTTGATGATAGAGTATTATTTTATTGAAAATGACGATTTTGAACTGATATGTTGGCAGAAATTAAACCAATTCTGATGACGTCATTTGTGCTGCTAATTTGTGCTATGTAATAAGAGACCAAAAGAACCTGCAAAATGGTGATAACCTATTACAAATGTATCATTACAGTGTTTTCATTGAAAAAGTTTGAAGAAATTCAAAAAAATAGCTAATTAGTTCAAAATGGCAGCCAAAATGATGTCATTATAAAAAAATGCTGATGTCATCAAATTCCAGAAATTCCGGGATCAAAATGAAGCCCTTTGTTTGCTGATTCATTTGCCATATAATACTTCATAATTCAATCAAATCTTTCCATTGAAATAATTGAAAATATTGATTTTGCTGCTATCTCCTTCCGAGATTAGGTCCCAGTCCCCCAAGATCGCCTCAAAACTGAAATTTTAGAACACAGCTGAATTGGGCATGCAATTGCGCATCTAATGATCCCCTCCCTCGATATATATGACAATATTTGAAAAAGTTATGAATTGTTTCCCGAAAATGAGATCCTGGGCACATAGTGATCCTGTGCTATAGAAAAATTACAGGTTATTGTCACGAATACTCATGGTTAAACTACCACGTTTCTTTATTGTTTAAGCAGCCCTTGGCGTCGTTCTGATATCAATCGTTCGCAGCAAAAAAACGTTTAAATAGCAAAGAAAGTCGCAAAAACAGCAGAAACAGCAATTGTGGCGAAACTCGTTGCTACCATGGTTGCACCAGCAGGGCGTCGTGTTGTTGTGCCATTTCTCGTCGGCATCATTGTAGAATTGGTCTTTGGAATCATCTTTGTGGTGCTTGGCATTTTTGTAGTGTTAGGGCCAACTTTGTAAAATCTGTTATGCAAGCCATATGGGGCATTGTTGGGGTTCTTTACAAGTGCCACTTGTGACAAATCTTTAGCATTCAGGATAACCAAGAAACTTGTCCCAGCTGGTGATGAAATTGGACCAGCTGAAATAATGACTCCTTCATCTTCTCCTACTGCATCATCGGCTTGGACAAATACTGGCTCATGTGGGTAATAACCTGCAGGAGGGTCCCAGTAAATGACTTGTTTTGTCTTGACATTCAATTTGGCTATCTTTGCACCACGATACAGGGCATTGTGCACGAAATATGCGTATGTGTAATCTTTTTGATGGAAACGATCGTAGTTTATGACAGGGAATTCAGCTTTACCGTACTGCTGTTGCTCGGTCAAGGACATGCTCTTTGTAGGGTCATACAACCACGTACGTTTGTTTATGGCAATACGCATGAAGGAGGAAGACCAGTTATAATCTGCAAAATAGAAACATATTTTCTTTTCAGTGCCTTTAAGTTAAAGAACTTTCTTCAATTAATTCACAAAAATGTTAAACGTTGTCAATTCATTCATTTCTTTTTCTGACTTTCAAGATCAAAACTATCTTGACCAAATTTCCAAATAAAATGCGCAGTTGGTGGCGGGGCACATGCCCATTACCTTGTCCTTTCCAGCTATGGCAGCCACAGAATACTTATATTTCATTGTAGTTATTTGTTTTCATCTGTGATATAAAAAGAAAAAAACCTTGATCGAGCACTTCCTCTGTATGGCTCTGTATATGTAGGCTTATTAACGACTGTGAAAACTTTTACTTTGGTTAGTTCGTCTTTGGACATCAATAGACAACATCGGAGTATTTTGGGGGGCTTACAAATCTATTTTGGCAAAAGTTATATGTGATGGGACGGGAGTCATACTACCTGGCTGCACTGGTGAACCCTTAAGTTAAGCGAAACCGGCCTGTAGCATGACTTATGAGATGCTTGTTGATTTCTCTCTACTATGCACAACCTTGCTCACTGTGGGAGGAGACATTCCCCTTGAAGCTTTTAATAGCACTTGCGTGGTTGTGCAGTTCTGGGGGTATGGTTAAAGTGAATGACCTGACATATATAGCTCTTGTCTATAAATAGGACAATGAAACACCTAATCCCTTCATTGTTTTCTTTAGCTTTGCTTCCTTTCGCCATGCGCTGGATTATCAAATACAAAAGGCTATTTATAAACCTATGAGATCTCATCTTTTAACCCAGGATATTTACTTTAACTGCAGGTGAATAAGAAGTGTTACTTGTTTCACACGATGCATGCCTTAATCTTGGAATTGGAATTCAACCTACCCATGAGTTTGTCACCAAGCAACTTGGACCCCGGCATTTAGTGCTTGGCCCCTCCCTCCCCCTAGCCGTGAGACATCAACTTATACATACCTGCAATGGCTTCTTTGATGAGTGGCATTTTCGCCAATCCATCAGCATTATCATAGGCCAATGTATCGAGGTATACATGAGTGGTATCTTCGAATGCGTTTAAGTCATGTGTAAACAATTTGGCATATGGTAAATAAACGTGATGCACTTTGGACATGTTTTGTCTCTCGAAGATGAGAATGCTTGTGTTAACTTCGGGATGCCAAGCATATGAGTGTATGAGTCCTGGCTTAAGTGATCCAGCATTTTTCGAAACTTGGCAGTAGTCATACCTGATGTCAGAACGTAAGAAATTTTTACGAATCTATGTATGTGTGTATGTTTCCATTTGCTACTAAAACTTAAATATTCACAATATTTTAAAAGCTAAAAATGGATAAATTGCGATCCTTATACAAGTTAAATGAATACGTATGAAAGCTCTCCTGTATCTGTAGTGGCAGGGATAGCATCAAAAGGTCGAATTGACCATATAAACGTAACGGTCCCCTCAGAGGTAACCTATTGAGAGGGCAACAAAATAGCCCCCAAAGGGCATTTTACAGAGCCAATAGGAATTTGTCTGTACCATGCAAGAGAATCAGTCTCTAATGCCTTGGCTGTCTTTGAAAGTAAACCTAATCAGCAAGAGGTGGAAAAAGAAGTGTATACACCCCCGTCTAACTGCCCCGGTGCATTCTACCCCGGTGATTTCCTCGGTGAAAATTTTCCAGCAAAATAGGCCCCCGGACAAGACGTGAATCTCCCCGGTTTTAAGATGCCTCACAAGTGAACCTCGGCTGCAAATTGGCGAACCCCTGGGAGAATTTTGAGAAAACATTTCATCGTAGAAACAGTTCCCCGCCAACACTTGAAACTCCCCGGTAAACATTTGACCATATATGTCAGTTACTAGGACCCCGGTGAATATCTGACCTCTCACTGGGGCACTTAGACGGGGGTGTGTGTATGAAGCCACGCAAAGCAGCTTCACGAAAAGCTATTTTGTCTTGAAGGAAGAAAAGGAGAAGAAAAGGAGCAAACTGCATAAAGGAAGAAAATGAGGTAGAAAGGAAAAAGGGAGGAAAGAAGAAATGCAAGAAGAAATGAAAGCAAAAGGAAGAATGAAAGGAAGGAACAAAGAGACGAGGAAGAACAACAATGGGGAAGAAGACAGGATGAAAAGAGAAACTAAAAGTAGAAAATGTAATGCGGTAAGCAGGAGAGAAGGAAAGCAGAACAAAAGAAATGAGCAATGTATGGTTGTGTTCTTCTAGTGCTCACATGCGTTGGTCAATAGTTCAATGGTTTGAAGTCTTTGAAATCGGGCACAAGAAAACATTTTGATAAAATAATACCTAGAAGAAATAATTTTAGATTGAGATCGCTTTGCAGGAACGTAAATATTTTTTCCAACACTGGAGAATTCACTCACCATGATGAATTCATTGAAACAAAGTCATTATCTTTAACGCAAGTTAACATCAATGCAAACTGTTATTCAAAAAATCTGATAACAATACAAAGGGGTGGTACAAAATGTTGCTTTCTGATTTTTTCCACATCTATGCTCAATAGACATTCATCATACTCTTAAAAGATTTTGCGATGGAAAATCCCAACAATTTCCATAAAATCCTATAGCTTTATGAAACCCCCCAACAGTGGTTTATGATGTCGTTTAAGATTGAAAGAAAGTAAAAAAACGAGGGGTATTTCACTCCCAAGAAAATCTCGGACACCTGTGACAAAAATCCTTTTGCTCTCTATAAAAATCAATCAAAAGTCCTTGAAAATTCGTTTGTTCTGAAAAATCTCGTACCCATTATTGACGTAGTGAACTGCCCAACCAAATGAGGGAGCTATCGGTAATCTGATATATATTCAGTGCTGTAGAGCTGGGGGGCTCAGCCCCCCTAGTTATTTTCTCCGTAATTTGGGGGGGCTTTAGCCCCCCTAGTTATTCTGAAGAAATTTTGATTTTCTTAATTTGTTTCTTATGACCATAATGACAGAACAAGGTAATGTTATATTCTTTTAAAGAAGAGATCCTGGTTTCTGGTTTGCAACAAGATGAGATCTTCAATGACTGTCAAGCTCTTATCTTCCTTGATGTTTATAACCACAAATGGGTCTCCTGTACATCTATGGGGTGCCGTGCCACTAATGTTACATCAAAATGGCTTCAGAAACACAAAATTGCAAATGACAATAGAACAAGGAAGTGCAAAAAGACATCATAAGTGGCAAGGCGATGGGGGCATGGGGTGCCCCCCACTTGTTTCAAAAATGGTCCTCGATATTCCTTTAACACGGAAGAGAAATGGATGGGTATAGGTTCGGTGAGAATTTTTCCGTAAAATGCCAAATGCTAGAAGGAGATTACATAATTGAACTGTGTTGTCAAAGCTTCGGCAACGCTTTGGCAATAGCACAGGTAAATATGGAGTCAGAGGGTGCCTTCTGAGCCAAAGAAAAGGATGTTTGTTCAAAAATTTTCTTCGTGCTCCGATTTATAGGATAACTGTCACAAAACTATCAAGGTTTTTTTCCTCGCTGCTAATTGCAAGCATGATATTGGGAGATGCATTCTACGCCAAAGTAAAAGGCGTGGCCCCGACAAATTTCCTGGTACCACATCTCTTTCTCTACCTGAGCCCCCCTAGTTATTAATCTAGCTCTACACCACTGTATATATTACAGATGCATTTTGCTCATATTGAAGAGAAAATGCTTTGAATTATTAAATTAGAGAAGAGACGGCTATATTCGCTGTAACATTAACACGAGGAAAAGGCAGAAGCAGCAGTTGGAGAATTAAAAGGGCTGTACAACCCGCCCTCTCTGGGTGGCTCTGCGTGTAAATTATCGAATGTGTTTAGGCTAAACACTGCATAGCTAAAGGCGATTATACACAGAGAATACAGTAATCCAATGTATCTGCGACAATCTTGGTGATCGAAAGTTTGGTAGGGGACTTGCTCTATTTTTCTAACGCCGAACATTTGAAAGTTTTAATGGATATCAAAAGTTCCATCACATTTCATAGAGATAGACAATAAAAGCACTGCAATGAAAATCACGTAGAAGCTGTGATGAAACTGGCCGCCATTAAACACTCAAGGCATTAGTCGCATGCGCGGGTAGTCCCGTAATTTCCGATGTTTTACGAAAATCTGGTACAGCCCCTTTAAGCAGCCTTGATTACCATCTGCTATAGTGTTGGCTTAACAAGGAGAAAAGTTTAGAGAAAACTGGCCTTAAACAACAATCAGTTGAAAGATGAAGAAACCTCTTCGCTGCTAGCTATATTTTTCCAGTAACTCAGCTGACGACATGTAAAGTATTTCTTGGAAGGGTTTCTCAATTGACTGAAACTTGTTCTCTGTCGCAAAATTTAGAAGAACTGTAGACTTGCCCCAAGTCTATTTCATCAGAAAAATTTCATCAACAAAATTATACTTTCATCAGATAGACTTATCACAGTTGACGAAATAGACTTGGGGCAAGTCTAGAAGAACTGCGATCACTGCGATTCATAGAAAATGAGAAAATGAGTTGAGATAGATATAAGAGGCTAGGCGATGCGCTGTGAAGGAAAAACCACATGAAAATAATTTTTCTACATACCGATAAGACGTCTGAGGTACAAGTATGAATTTCTCAGTTGTTTGTATGTAATGTGTATATCCAGGCATCATATCCCTCTGTGCTTGACTCAACGGTGAACTGCAAAAGGACGTGTTATACTTTCCAAGAACATGTCGTGCCTCAAGAGTGCGATTTGGGCCTTTCATTTTGTACACTGCTACTGCCAGCTCAAGGTTATTGAATTTCGTAGCATTGTCAGACAACTCGATATCAAGTGTTGATGACCAAATGGTACCATCTGGGTCCCTTTGTTCATGAGCTGGGTTATCTGTTACTTCACGATGCTCTGTGAGGATCTTGAACCATGAGGGGAAATTCAAGTCACGTATTTTTGGGAAATACCAACCCAAGCTCAGTTCAGGTCTGCTTTTTACCTCGGTTGGGCTGAAGAAGGACTCAGTCATTGCAAGAATTGGGTCACTGGGTCGTGACTTCCAAAAGCTGACAGTAGGTGAAACATAAAGGGTTTCATTCCATCTCATTCTGGCATTCTTCATATACGCTGCTAGGGAGATATCAGAAAAAATTGTATGCCAGCCAACTTTGGACTCATTCATGTTGTAATTGAAATGCATCCAAATTCTGTTCGGTTTTGTATCAAATCGTTTATTTGAATAGGTGATGTTGTTTCCTTCAATTTTATATCTACCGACCATCGGAATACAGTCGAATAAATGTGATATATACTCGTACCTTGCTCCTAGAATAAATTGTAATTAGACTCTTTAGACTTTATTACAACCATGCATCATCATCATCATCATCATCATCATCATCATCATCATCATCATCATCATCATCATCATCATCATCATCATCATCATCATCATCATCATCATCATCATCGTCATCGTCATCGTCATCGTCATCGTCATCGTCATCGTCATCGTCATCGTCATCGTCATCGTCATCGTCATCGTCATCGTCATCATCAGCATGATCTTGAGATATGCAAACAGTTGGATTGTTCTCAAACTCGAAACTTCCCTTGTATTGCAAAACCCGCCCCTCTAGGGGCACATAACTGCTGGTGAATGGTAGTAAGTACCCCCCCCCCCAACAGATTGGCAGCTGATTGTCTTATACTACTCTTCTGATGAGCTGCATTTACTTAATTTTATTAACAGCCAGTTAAGGGTACTAATGCAAGTCAGTTAACTCCAATTTTAGGTTAGTTTGGTTTGATGAATTTACTAGGAGAGAAATTATTCTCGGACATCACGATTTTTCAATTACAGTGGAACCTCCATATAACGGACACATGTATGAGAAATGTTATTGTAAGGAAGAAAATATGTCCGTTGTTCGGAGGTGTCCGTTGCATAGAGGTACAGAGACAGGGAGGCACAGAGGTTGCAAACTGGTTCTCTGTCGAAGAGTGAAGAGATTTAAAAGGAAAGGGCGGTCAAGGCAACTTGGGACAATTCGAGCACACTACTGACTGGACTGAGAATGTTCCTCTTGAATGTTGATATCAACTTGCAGCAGATAGGAATTCATGGTGTTTTGGTGTATTAACGCAAGGTCATTCCTGTTGAGAGATAAGAACTAAGAACTGTAAGAAAACAAATGAAAGGAAAGTGCAAAAAGATGCACAGGAAACTGTTGGTGACTGGCGGTAATAGTGATGGTAAAAATGTGACTGGAAGATAAAAATGGCACCAGGAAATTTCGCAGGTAGTAAAAACGGGGCCCCTATGGGTGGGGAGGTGAGTACTTCATTGTTAAATGATACTCTGAGTGCGGCTCATAAGGGTGGGTTTTTCCTCTGAAATTCCCTACATATGGGTCTGTTTTGTAATCATAATTCTGATAGATGGGTAGTTTTTTGAGAATGTTCTCCTCAATGGGTCCCATAATGATAATCCGCACCAAACAACTGATCAGCAGGTCGAACCACGTTCACAATTTTATAAATAAAACAACCTTATCTACCTAGCCTTATCTGTATCAAATCCATTCATACAAGGAATTTTTACACAGGCTTTTGTATCTACTTAAAGTGAATCAACTGAGCTAAGTAGAGGCAATCTATAAATAGGACAAAGAAAACTCCTACGCACGTTATTGTTCCTCTTGCTAAACAATATCCACTAACGTCTCGAAATCATCAAATACAATAGGCTAATAATAGAATACCCAGACTCCTTCCGCGCGGGGCTTTTATCTCCGTTGATTCTCTTTAAGTATTTGGCTAAATTTCTTTAGACAATCTTATCACATATTACCAACCAGTAGTTTACATGTAACTTTTTTTAGATAAGAACCTACCTTGAATTTCAGGATGAATAGGTTCTTCTGTAATGGGGAGAAATTAGAACATTTTAGGCCTTAGGTTCTTATAAGTGGGTGGTTCTTATATGCGGGTTTTTACTGTATCAATGTTACTTCATCAATGCTGGACATCAAAAAGTCTACTTCTAAATTACTGCGAACGAGCCATTTTTAGTTGTTTTTGCGCAATTCTGGATTAATTCCTAGCTTCAGCATGAACTAAGTCACTATAAGATGATAAAAAGGATTGCTGTTGAGATTTCCATTGCACATTTTTGAAAAAGAGCTTCAAAGTGTACAGAAATGCTTTCATGTTATCTTTCAGATATTCATGATTCCTGGAAGATAACTAAATTTCGAAAAGTTGCACTTTGATTCTAGGGCATCAATCATGTTATAAAGCCATTGCCAATGAAGTAAGTTGCTAGCGATTTTCTTGAAGCTAGATAGTTAAAATAAACACAGCAAGGAAAAGTTAAAAGTAGTTATATTTGTGAATTTTCCCAATTCTCTGCTTGAATCAAATTTTTGACAAGCCCCGCGTTCCCTGCAATGATCGGTCTTGAGTGGGCTCAGCCTAGAAACGAGAACTTGTAAACTGCATTCGGAATAGTGCTACATCGGGGCTACATCCCTCTTCATGTTATGTAACAAAGGTCGAATTAAGGTCGAAATATAAAAAAAAAAAAAAATCAACATCTCTGCTTCCAAGTTCCAAGTTCACAAATCTTGAAAATAGTTTGCAGCACATAAACCACTGTGCAACTCCAAAATCAATTAGGAAGGGCCAGTTGAATCACATTTAGTTTGTGTACAGAGCTCCTCACTAAATTAAACTTTCTCATCTTTCAATTCACTCTAAGTCTTAGGGCCTCAATGGGTCCTAAAGTATAAAGACTAAGTCAATAAGGTGTCTCTTTTTATCATAGTTATTCCTGTTATCAAATTTCTTTGGGGATCCTGCATCTCGGAAGTTCTTAGGAGTTGCTCTGAGTCTGAACCAAACTCCCGCCCGTTACACCACAGTAAGAGCCTTCTTCGCTACACAGAACTTGCACACGATAGCCAATGATTTGAATCAATGTACCTGATATATGCGTGAGGTCATAAATCGGTACATAAATTCAAACATTTCTTATTATCAAGGGCCCGCTTTTTAAAATTCTGAGGGGGCCCGGGTGGCGATCGCCACTTAGCCACCCGGGCCAGTCCGCCCCTGTGAACAGCAACGAAAAGACCAATCTAAGTATGTAGTAACAGAAAGACAGCAATAAACTAAATGTATAATATAAAATGAATAAAACTAATTTCGACTATACATCGTGCTAACTCTCTTTAGTCATTGACATAGGACTGGGAAAGGGGTAGTGGTTATATGCAATTGGCATTATCATCTGAGCGTAATTCAGTAATTCAATAGAGACGTTTTTATGAAACTACACACAAGCTACAATGCCTGCCAAAAGTCTTGGAACACCTTTGCTATTTTTGCATTTTTTTGCGATTTCCCCCTCTCCCCCTCAGAACAATGTTATTCTGTGATGACAAAATGGGGATGGCAGGACGATTCGCGACTCTGATGGTATGCTAGGATAATAACCTTGCAAATCAGCATTGTTTTGGGGGTGATGGGGTGTTTAAGCCTAATCGCTATGGTTAGAACTACGGATTGTCAAGAAATGGCCTAAGTGTTCCAAGGACTTTTGGCAGGCATTGTACAACTGATAAAATGAGGATTTGACTACGCACCATCGATATTTCCAAAAGATGCACAATCTTGTCGCAACAAATCCCCAGATAACCATGATGGAATGCTTCCTGTCATGTCACTGAGTACTTCGTTATTTGCCTCTTTCGTTGTTTGCTTAAAAATGTTCTTGAAATTCGGGTCGGCAGCACTGAGACTGAACGGTGGCATGAATGCTGCCGCAAATAAGATGAAAATCATGCCCTCCATCATCAATGCTTCAAAAAACAGCAGGATGATAACCTTGTTCACTGCACTTGCTGTC
>REGL01000479.1:167017-181041 GCA_004194395.1 Aurelia aurita complex sp. Pacific | reverse complement strand
GTGTGGATGATGGCGGAATGGCGGCAAATTCGCAAGGAAGAGGACGGTGGTAAGATCTCTGAATGTAATTCTCTTTGATAAAGCAGCAATATTGAATATTCCGCTGAAAGCTTAGAAGAATTTGGAATCATTTTTAAGCAGATCTACAAACAAGGCCCCTGTGTGTGTCAATAAGGCAAAATATGGCTGGCTGAAGCAGAAGCATTTGAGGTAAACTTAGGCCTGTTTATAATCATGACACAATGGTAGGTTTGGCAGGATGCCGGATTTTTTTATTTCAAAATTTTTTCAGTTATTAATTAATCAAGAAAAATTTGATAGCATTTTAAGGCAATCTAAAGGGCGTTGCTGCAAAAATTTTCACGGGGGAGTACCCCCGGACCCCCCTGTTGTTTTCGGCTCGCTTCGCTCGCCTTCGGTCTCATCATTGGGAACTCACTCAAAAATCGGGCTAGATCCGCCCCTGTTTATTTATATCCGTGTTTTTCCTCCCAAGTTAAATAAGCCGTGCATTTTTGTCCTACCTGGTGTTCCAGAAAAAAAGTAAACAAATTTGATTGGGTCCAGCGATAATAATTTAGCTTTAATCAATGGCAAATCAACTTCAAAATGTTCCTTGATACTTGATGTGAACAAAGATACCTTTCTTGTTGATATTGGTGCTTTCAGGGCTAAAACCTTAACCTTGAAAAGTCAAATTTGCCTCCACGTCCAAACAAGAACTTCAGCATTTTTGCCCAAGCAAATCCCTGAAGCACATGGAAATTGAAAGCTAAAGTTGAAGACAAATGAAAAATGGCACGATAGATGACTTCTAGCAAACAGAATATAATGTGAACCAACTTTTTTCACTTTTTATCAAGGGTATCGTTGATTTATTTGCCATGCTTCAAGAATTTGCTTGGACCAAAACACCAAAGCTCTTGTTCAAACGTTGACACAAATTCGAGCTTTTAACATTGATATTTCAACATTCAAATCGCCAATACCAACAAAGGAGGTATTCATGTTCAATTAAACTATCGAGGAACGTTTTGACATTGATTAGCTATTGGTTGAAGCTTAACTCTAATCGCTGCTCCCAACCAAATAGGTAGACTTTTTCTGGAACTGCCGGTAGATTGTGCAAGTATCTTAATTCTTTATTTTACAAACTTGATATAACTTAATCAAATAATGCCTCTTGTATCATTGATGTCCTATTTTGTTAAAAATCAAATATCAAATGGAAAAAAATATCAAATTTCAACTATATCTGTTTCAGCCGTAGGATATTTGGTGTGATCGAAGAGAAATGTATTTCGATTGTTTTGGATATACAAGCAACATCCGAGAATCAATTTGATATGTACATCCAATCCCTCATTCAAGCTATCAAAGAACAAGTCATCTTCATAACAAAATTCAACTTGATAAGGTAAGTCTGCTTACATCAGATAACTTCTGCATCTGTAGGGCAAGCTGAGTGGATCATCCATTTTCTGTTCGTAACTGAAGTTAAGCTCGGTCGTGATCTAATTACAGTTCTTGTAAGAGTCTTTCATGACAGTAGTACTAGTCAGTTTGGCAAGTTTGTGAAAAGACGAGTGCACGACAAACAAGTAATACGATAAATAAGCATAGCAAGAAATTCTACAAGATGCATTACCTAGCATATTCTCAAATTTTACACTGTTGCTGTGCCTATCCTGGTTTGATTATTATAGTAGCCTTTCAGGACTTATCATTATGGACTGGTAAATTGATTGTCGAAAATCTATCAAAACAGAATCAACATCCACAACTTGATATTGCCACTGCTCTAAAAACTTATGGGAGGGGTGGGGAGGGGTTTCTGATCAGCAAACGAGCTATCGACGTGTGACCTTCAGACTCCTGTACAGACTATTTATACTGTCACTATTTCACGTGCCAGAATACAACTTAAGGTTACTGTATCCCTTCAGGACAATGAAAAGTTTTTTCCGATCAATTTTTGGATTTTTAGATCATTGGATAGCACACACATCTACCTACAATTTCTAATAATTTAAAGGAATTTTACTTTATTTTTCAGCGAATTATAAGCAATTTAAAGTAAGGTATTTTCTGCTAGGAAAATGCTATTTACATGGCGAGGATTATTTGAGAACTAAAGGTTAAAGGTTTCAAGTGCCTTTGATTTCCTGTTGAATGGAGTTTGCGGTTATAACACCAATTATGTAATTGTAAACTCTGCACTAAATACATACAGGATTATTCTGTTTACTCTTGTGGCCAGATTGAAGTTAATCATTTTCAACAGTGGAACTGTGCGCTAAGAAACTGTTTCAGCGCTTTTCTCAAAATCAATTTTCAGCAACCAATGGGTATTCATACAGCTCCCTGTACCCAACGGCTTGATATAATTGGCGGAAATTTGGCAGATAGAGAGTAAAGACATAGGGGGACCACACTGTGTCTCACTTTTGAGAAAAATTGCATGGTCCAGATTTAACATTTGAATGAATCTCAAAACGAGGCCGGGGAGCGAGGGGCAAAGTTGTTTTATTAATTATTCTAAAGCAAAAGAAATTTGAGACACATTTTGCTAGATCTCATTGAGATTTAAATGAAACATATCTGGGGGACAGGGAGGCTCTAGAAGGGGGGAAGGTCCGAATTTCACGTTTTCGGATGTATAACGCCCAATTTTCGGATATAAAACGAGGCCAGGGAGCGAGGGGCAAAGTTGTTTTATTAATTATTCTGAAGCAAAAGAAAATTGAGACACATTTTGCTAGATTAATGTGTTGAAAACGCAGAAATCTCATTGAGATTTAAATTAAACATATCTGGGGGGACAGGGAGGTTCTAGAAGGGGGGAAGGTCCGATTTTCACGTTTTCGGATGTATAACGCCCAATTTTCGGATATTTGTATTCTTTTTGGNAGGGGGCGAGGGGGCGAGGGGCAAAGTTGTTTTATTAATTATTCTAAAGCAAAAGAAATTTGAGACACATTTTGCTAGATCTCATTGAGATTTAAATGAAACATATCTGGGGGACAGGGAGGCTCTAGAAGGGGGGAAGGTCCGAATTTCACGTTTTCGGATGTATAACGCCCAATTTTCGGATATAAAACGAGGCCAGGGAGCGAGGGGCAAAGTTGTTTTATTAATTATTCTGAAGCAAAAGAAAATTGAGACACATTTTGCTAGATTAATGTGTTGAAAACGCAGAAATCTCATTGAGATTTAAATTAAACATATCTGGGGGGACAGAGAGGTTCTAGAAGGGGGAGGGTCCGATTTTCACGTTTTCGGATGTATAACGCTCAATTTTCGGATATTTGTATTCTTTTTGGCTCGTAAATACTCTCTATTTAATGACAAATCGAATGATGTATAGTTTATACGTGTTATGTCGCGGGCGTGATAATCAAGAGAGAAAATTCCGTGAGTGGTCACTGAAGGGATACAGTAACCTTAAAAGCAATGGCACGCTTGTATACACGACTCTATTGTAACCTACTTAAGACTCTACTCTTTCTTCCTCTCTTGGGACTAAATAAATTCAGTTCTTTGAGCAATTTGCTGCCTGCAATAGCACTCTATTGACGAATCGTAATTCGTTTTTCTTGGACTTTGTTCTTTAAAGGACAAGTCCGGGGTTTCTACAATCAATGTCAAAAGTAACCTTACCAACTAACTGCCAAACATCATTTCTGACTTTTTTGAACGTTTTGAGATGTTTTACTGTAGTAAATTCGTACGACATTTTTCGTATGTTAGGCCCAATACCGTCGCCATTTTGCAAAACGCGATAAATTAGCTAGCCTCGGTTTGGAGGTTCGATTGTAACGTCAGCAATTACTATGAGAGTTCTCTAAGAAAAAAGCCTCGTTCAGGTCGAAGGCAAATTGCGTGAAATTACGTCATGAAGAATGACGTCATTTCGCTCATTTCACAGATTAAAATACACAATTTCGCAGAGAAAAGACATAGAAGGTTGGAAAAATGTACTACACATCATTCACAACATTGTGATCTTTCATTTCATGAGCAAATATTCCAACCCCGGACTTGCTCTTTAAGGTGATAAAATGAACCACCACAACATTCTCTTCGGTTGATTGCCAAAAAAATAAGTCATATTTGAAAATTCATTAGTTTTTTACATTCATTAACTTCAAGAAATTATGTACATTTGTAGCTACCTTTTGAGCCAAAAGGGATCTGTCAATCTGTCAAAAGGATCTCTTGAAGTTAATCTAAAACTTTACATTAATAGAGATTATAATTTTTTGTGCCATCTATCATTACAAAGCATTCAAAAGTTTAAAGAATTTTGTCTACTTAAAGTAAATCAACGGAGCTAAGTAGAGGCAATCTATAAATAGGACAAAGGAAACTCCTACGCACGTTATTGTTCCTCTGGCTAAACAATATCCACAAACGTCTCGAAATCATCAAATACGATAGGCTAATAATAGAATACCCAGACTCCTTCCGCGCGGGGCTTTTATCTCCGTTGATTCTCTTTAAATTTGGAAGTGTAGTTTTAAAAAAATTCGAATTTTGACAAAAAGAAGTATGTCCGTTGGACCATTGTTACATCACGCTAAAATTATGATTAACTTTCAGGGTCGCAGTAGATGCTGACTGTTGGCAAGATAGTGTTACTTGTGTGACTTTGGAGAGCGTTGACAGTGCCTTGGATTGGCTTTTAGAACAGTCAATGAGAACGGAGACATCTCCAACAAGTACAACTGAAGCAATCATCAAGGCAATGTCTGATAATGATGTAAGTTCAAGGACAATGCTTGATTTTATCAAACAACGTTGTTGCTGATGCAATTTGCTCACCATAGACTGACTACACGAATCTTTGTTTTCGGCATTGAATTGGATGATGGTTGTGGCTTCAAACTGAGACCCATGGCAATACAGAGGCCACTTAGGCGAAAAGCGCGGCATTTAAGGCATATCCTTTCAAATCTCAACTTTCTTAATATCGTCAGACAACGTGCCTATCCTTAGATCTGATTAGATCAAAGTTCGACTTTTTGACGCGAAGCAACGTTTGAAGTGGCGTTTGAATGTTCATTCTGCGCTCGAAGGATAGAAGGCGTTCAATCTTTCTTCAGATTTTGCGTAAGATTTTAGTCAGTATTTACAACCTGTTTGGTGGTAAGCCCTTGTATGTGTGAAAGTGAAAAAATCAGATGAAAACATTGAGCGAATAAAAGGAATCACGCCATCAATCTGGTGCTCACCCTGCTTTTTAAGCCCTTTTATTTCAGCCTCGTTTCAGCGAATCAATGTTGGGGCTCAAAACTTCTTGCGGTGCATAGATGACGAGCTAAACTTTAAATTTGAATTTCATGTTTGAAGTGGCGTTTGAATGTTCATTCTGCGCTCGAAGGATAGAAGGCGTTCAATCTTTCTTCAGATTTTGCGTAAGATTTTAGTCAGTATTTACAACCTGTTTGGTGGTAAGCCCTTGTATGTGTGAAAATGAAAAAATCAGATGAAAACATTGAGCGAATAAAAGGAATCACGCCATCAATCTGGTGCTCACCCTGCTTTTTAAGCCCTTTTATTTCAGCCTCGTTTCAGCGAATCAATGTTGGGGCTCAAAACTTCTTGCGGTGCATAGATGACGAGCTAAACTTTACATTTGAATTTCATGTAAAATACCGGGTGTCCCAAAAAAATAAAATGTTGATTTTTAGCTTTAATCAATGGCTAATCACTCTCAAAATGTTCCTCGATAGTTAACTTGAACATAGATACCTCGTTTGTTGGTATTGGTGCTTTGAGAGCAGAAATATCAATCTTGAAAGCTCAAATTTGCGTCCACCTGCAAACCAGAGCTTTGGCCTTTCCGCCTAAGCAAATTCCTGAAGGACATCGAAATTAAGAACTGAAATTAATGAAAAATTAAGAAACTTCCCAACGGGTGACTGGGGGTGACTTCTGGAAAACAGAATTACACAAGATCTGATATTGCTCAAATTTTATCAATGCTATCGTTGATTTATACGCTGTGCTTAGGCCAAAAGGCTAAAGCTCTGGTTTGCAGGAGGAGGCAAATTTTAGCTGTCAAGATTAACATGTCTGCTCTCAAAGTACCAATATCGACAAACTAGGTATCTATGTTCAGTTAACTATCGAGGAACATTTTTAGAGTGATTAGACATCGATAGAAGCTAAATTCAGAGTGCTAGGGTAAACCAAATCCGTATAAATTTTTTTGGGACACCCGGAAATTATTACCTGCCGTATTCTTTCAAATGAATTGCATCAACGGAAGGTCAGGTAATGTTCTCTAATCCCAGAAAGAGCATTTTTGAAATCATGATTATTTCAGAATTACAAGTTGCCACTTCAGTTATGTCGCGATCTTAAAGGCATTGAGTCATGTTGTACCTAGCCTGCGTGCAGACTTTACTTTCCACTGCGAAGGAGAGCTAGAAAAGTAAAGTCTGCACGCATGCTTGTGTATACCCAAACTTCAAGAATCTGCTAACTCATGGTTCTCGATTGTGCATTTGATGGGCTAACGTTCGTGTGAAATGAAACCGATCACATGAGACACATTATGCAACTGCAGGTCCTCTTAGTTTGTTAAAAGTGATAATTGATCTTTATCTTTATCACATGGGTCACATGATACACAGCAAGGCAGCTCTATTTATCATGACTCAATGCCTTGCAAGTCGCAGATTGACGTGATGGAGAACCATTATGCCAATCAAGCGTAGAGTGGCTAAATGCCTATTGGCCATAGGCATTTTGCCGTTCTACGCTTGATTGGATAGGTCACATCAATCTGCCACCCACGCGAGGATTGATATGGCGACTTGATATATCAGAAACGAGATAATGGACTGATATAAAGATCATTTTTAATTCAGAGTTTCCTACATCTTGTGGAGGAAGAGTAAATTTTGGAATTGTTATCTGGAGAGATGTTTTGAAATTTCCTTTTTCATTTCAGGTAGAAGCAGTATATTTGTTTACAGAAGGCAGTGCTTCAAGCTCGTCAAAGGAACTTCTCAAAAGAAAGGTATGGTCAAGGTCTATATATTTCCATCCCTAACTCTAAGGAGCAGCTGTTGGAGTGATTATAGGACAAAATAAGACCTTGCATCTCACGGTTTCAATATGCATAATTTAGTTCGATATGATAGTACCGTATAATGCTTGAAGGCGCAGTGGTAAAGTGACGTCGTATGATGGTGACACTAGGGAGGGAAAAGAGCCAATGAAAAACCTGTAACAAATATATTGCTTGGTCCAGAAACAATTTTTGTCGATTCACAATTCTTTATTTAGATTGTTAATCATTCAACGATGTTTTAGGCTTTCTTGCTTACTTTATTTTGTGTAACTCAGGCAAGATTTGGTTTACCAAACAACAACTTTTTTCTTATTCATATAAAATATTACAATAAATTCGACCACACTTTTCTAATTACTATACGACAATGCGAGGACGATACCACGAGGAGCGAAAGACAGTGACTACCCCATGGCCAATACATAAAGACGCGCAACGCTGAACAAAAATGCAAGGGAAAATCAACTGTACTAAATTAACTAATTACGAATGCAAAATGCAACTGACAAAAAGTAGATGCTAATGTACGGGAGTTTTCAGCAATGGAACATTTAAAAGCGTTCTGTAGCAGGAATGAATTTGGATGAAACAGCGACTTAAGATGGATTGCACCCAGTTTCCTGAAATGAAAATATTTAACATGTTTGCTTCAAAGAATGAAAATAACTGTTTAGAATGAGACCTCGTCCATTTTGTAATATGTTACAGCAGAAAATCCACACCAATCTCTGTTTTGTGGCTCATGTCATAACCAGAGCGGCACAGTTGCTTCCCTCCAATCCTCGCTTAAAGGGGCAGTCAGACGCGAAACGCGGGTAGCAGATTCTGCGTGTCATTGCCCAATTCGAATAGGCCTAAATACCAAAACATGTCTACTGTACCTCTTTGTTCGCTGTAATTTTGATGAAATTAATTGAGCAATGAATCCAGTAGTGTTTGAGAAGGTTCTATTCACCTTTCGGTTTCACAAAGCATCACAAATCTGACTCAAAAACCATATTCTGTGGTGAGTTTCTTGCCCACTGTGACTTGTAGATTATCTCTTCGCAGGTTCAAAGTTGCTTCAGCAAGATCGCTGTTTACGACTTTCAGGAATTTGTGATAGACGAATAACTTTGCAAATACATGAAATCGACATAGACGAACAATATCTGTCAATTAAATCCTTGAGATTGTCAAGAGCAACATCGATGGAGATGGATTGAAACATGCGATAATCCTATTCAAAATGTCCATTGACGAGTCGATGCTAAGCCTAAGCACTTTTCATACAAATACAATGAAAATATCCAGCGCAACGTCACGTCTGACTGCCCCTTTAAGGTTGCTTTACCCCTTTAGTGATCCCTCTAGGTGTTTTCTCCCTTGATTGTCACTCACACGGCATAACATGTTTAAACTATACATCATTCGATTCGTGAGTAAATGGGGAGTATCTAGAAGCCAAAACGAATGCAAATATCTAGAAATTGTCCGTTATACAACCGAACACGCGAAAATTGGACCTTCCCCCTTCTATAACCTCCCTGTACCCCCAGATATAAACCTCAGTGAGATTTTCGCATTCTCAACGCATTAATCTAGCAAAGCATGTCTCAAATTTCCTTTGCGTTTCTTAGATTCAGAATAATTAGTAAAACAGTTTTTTCCTGCGCCTCCTAGCCTCGTTTTGAGATCAATTCAAATGTTAAATTTGGATCATGCAAATTTTCTCAAAAGTGAGACACTTTGGTCTCCCTAGTGACCATGTGACGTGTTTGTTTTCTCGATTTCTGCCCAATCCCAGCCGATTACGTCAGGCCGTTGGGTACAGGGAGCTGTATGAACACCCATTGGTTGCTGAACATTTGATTTTGAGATAAGGGTGGAAATAGTTTCCAAGCGTATAACTCCACCGTTGTCAATGATTAACATGATTAATTGGCTACAAGATTAAACAGAGTAATCCTTTATGTATTTAGCGCAGAGTTTATAATGACGTAGTTGGTATCAAAGCCGCAAAATTCATTCAACAGGAAATCAAAGGCATTTGAAACTATTAACCTGTAGTTGTCATATTGTCCTCCTAATGTAAACAGCATGTTCCTGGCTGGAAAGAAGTTGCTTTGAATTACTTATAATTCACTGAAAAATAAAGGAAGCTTTCTTGAAATTATCAGAAACTGTAGGTAGATGTGTGTGCTATCCAATGATCTAAAAATCCAAAAGTTGATAGGATATAAAATGTTGTCGTCCTGAATGGGTACAGTAAACTTAATTTGACCCTGGAAACTGTATTGCTGGAAGGATGAAATTTGCCTCTCCTCGAAACTCCGTTAGTTGGTTTCAACATTGTTACGAACATTTTCATAATTTCCTCAACTTAATGGTTTTACATCATGTAATGTTGGCTTGTTACATGGTTTATTGTAACGAGAAAGCACAGACTGACGAGTGAAGGAACCAGGAACTCCTGGCGTGCCACGAGAGCTAGATTTGATTATTGACTCTTTATCCTTGAATTTCTAGATTAAAGGGGCCCCGTCTCTAAATTGTAACGAAATATGTAAGCACCATTGTTTTAGACATATGTCCATTTTTTCTGCTGTTTATTTGATGGCTGCACCCAAACCACCACCAAAAGTAGCCGTCAAATATCCACTTATATTCGAGCAATCGTAAGAGATATGAATTTTTAGTTTGTTCCTCTGTGAAGTACAAAGAGTTATCTTCAAACTACCGCTTCCATTTTGAAAAGAGGATGGAAAGCCTGCTTGGATTTGCAGTTCAAAAACTGAAAAATCACCGTTTCGATGAAAATTTGAAGATGGAGCCCCTTTAAGCTAAACTATTTTTCATCGTAGCTAAGAGAGTGTGGCAAGCAGCTAAACATTGTATCATTCAACTGTACAGATCCGTCTACTGTTGCATTCTTACAAGAATTGAGCAAAATTGGAGGTGGCAGGTAAATCTGAATTTCAAATTGTAAGATTGTGGCTGTTCAAATATGCTATATGGCATTTTTGAAACATGTGAAGGTGAAGCTGAAGTTATGGCTTTTAGAGCCAAACGCTGGAATCTCAGTAGTAGAAAAGACCTAGTCGAATCTGCGACCACTTGCTATGATGCTCAGGCTGTCTGGTTCTACCTGTGATTGAACCTTGTGCTCCCGACTGTTCTGGCTGCAGACTCAGAGAATTACACAACTTCGCCATAATTCCTTCAATGTTGTGTAAAATGAATTCTATTCATGAAAAGGATTTGCCTTAATTTTATTGTTTGGGGGGAGGGATGATGCTTAAGGGTGTTAATTCATATTACCCTCTTGGGCAACGAAATCTCCTGGACTGCTGCGAGAAATGAAAAGCTATTGCTGTAAAGGGTAATTAGATATCCAATGAAAGGTATATTTCCAAAACATAGGGCTCAAATCTTTAAAAAGGTTGGTGTAAAATTCTATTGCAGTTTTCTTTGAAATAAATGGCTTGCAAGGAACTTAGGGTTTTTTGCTGTAAATCTGCCGTGGCAATTTATTGATATCTTTCATTAGTTTCAATATGGCAGCATTTATTAATTTTGAGGCTATGATGTCATCAAATTTATAAATCCTAAGCTAGAAAAGCTACAGATTTCTGGTTGCTATCATGTTGTAGGCCTTCATAAACTATGGTTTTCTTTAAGGTTTTATAATGTCTCCTCTATTAGTTTAGGATTTACGATGATTTAAATTTTTTCAAAATTTTCCATGAATTTTTTCAAAATTATTAAATTGCTGCCATTTGAAAAAAATCAAGATATCAAAAAATTTCCACGGCAGATTTACAGGAAAGTAACATAAGTTCCTTTCGAGCCATCCATTTCAAAGAAAAATATCATAGAATTTTACACCCACCTTTTTAAAGATTTGAAAGATTTAAGCCCTATGCTTATTTTCAAATAAAAGTTAAAATTTATGACTGACCCGGTATATGCATTCATTTGGCTGAATTTTGAGCATCAATGCAATTTATTTATTATGAATGACATTGTGAAAGCTGACTTCTCCTGAAACGTTGTTGCTATTATTATACAATTAAGAATAGTTGTGAGATTAAAGCTCATTGTTCATGAACATTCGAGATTAGTCGTTTGCTTCTTAAAAGCCCAAAGTTCCATAATTTTGCACAAATATTTCCATTATTAGTACTGAACGATTCTTGCTGTTGTTTCCCAATTTTGGGTGCAAGAATGTTGATGTTGTTTTTGCGACTGCAATGGATGTTTTTCTTGACATATGAAGCAACCTTAGCAAGGAAAAGAGAGCCGCGAGGTTCAAAACATAATTTGGAGTGATCATTTCCGAAGAAGAAGCATTCACATATGTTTGTGTTTGAAGTATCCCATAATCTAGCTGTCTAAAGCTCCTTAGTGTTCTTCTCAAAAAAGTGCTAGAATCTTTATCAAAATTCATTTCAAAGAAACAGGTCTTCAAACTTTACAAAAACCTTTTAGAAGATTTAGAACCTCAGCTACTGCTAGTACTAAGCTTTGATTTTGTGTTCCATCTACAGGTTTCATACATTCTCAATGTTTGAAAGCGTCGAAGGGACTCAATATGAGAAAGCATTAACATCTCAAGACGGTAATGAAGACGCAGAGTACGCAAAAAAGAAAAAGTATGCCTCAAAACTAGGATCCGGAGTGAGGGAGGATGTTATGAAGATTTGGGAAGAGCTGGATAGTGCAAGAAATACTTTATCTGAGATTCAAGCATTGCTGGTTGAATTCGAAAATCCCCAGAAAGCAAAACAAGGTAAGGCTTGAACGCGAGTCAGTTTTCTTGCTCTGTGACGATGCAGAAAGTCCCTTACTACTGGAAGAGTGGCGGTGTCCTGCTGTTCCCAATGAAGGAAAAGCTTAATGCAGTAGATCACTGTTTAAATGAAACTGGGTTTTCTGCATACCCTACGTGTTTCACAAATACAGGGTGAGTCAGATAAAACTTGTGGGGGTGTTTAACCTTATTTTGGTCGGGGAGGGACAAATTCTCCCCTTCCCCCTCCTAATAGATTTGTTCTGATAACTCTCCAATGAGAAAGTATATGGCAATGAAACTTTCTGACTTTTGCAGCTACCTATTGTGCTACTATTATTCAAGTTTCATTGAAATATTTTGACACATGAGTGGGAGGGGAGACAATTTTCCCGGACTGACGCTGTCAAAATCGCAATTTCTCAAGTAACAATTTAGCGAGAAAAGCAGCAGAATTGCAGTATTTTGCAAATTTTTGTTGCCGAATAATGCTTTTTGATGTATTTCATCATAATTCTCATGTTTTGATGGAAATTTGGCTCGAAATTGGATTTTATCACATTTTTCCTGATTTTGGCCAATCTTCCTGTTTTTCTTGACCATACAAAAAATGCCAACGTGAGCAATAATGAAGCTAATTTTGAGTTAATCCTTACATTTCAAAAAGCATATGCCTGGAGGTATTAGCACACCAGATTTGGTTGCTCTACCTATTACGAGTCAAGAGTTAGGTAAGGGGACTTTTTTGCTCCCACCCCGACCAAAATAGGACGTGTCAGATAGCCCAACCACTATAGGGTTAACAAGCCATACTTTGAGGAAAAACAAATCGAAGGGGGTTTATTGAAACTTATATTGCAGATGAAAGTTATAGAAACTCAGCTTGTTAAAACTGGTCTGTATATTACTTAGCTACCACTCACTAACGAGCATGTGCGCTTAGCAAATACTAGAGTTCGATATGCAGTAACACTAACGCCTTCCTCTATAATAAGTACTTATGGGCGTTAGTGTTACTTCACATCGAACTCTCGTATTTGAACAATTACGCAGTACAGAAGTCAACAAAGGAAACACCGCAATGCAGCCGTAGAGAATTGCAACAAATAAGACACAAAGGTATTACAATTAACTATTTGAAGTTTTAAACTTATTATCGTTCCACCAACCGCCTGGGCTTCCTGTGGTCCATCTAACGATAAAATACCTTTTCAGCCATAGCCAAAGCAGAGAAACCCAAGAAGGAGCTTGTTCACAGAGAAGAAAAGGGAGAACTATATATGAGTTCAAAACAGTGGCTTGGTCGCCACGGTCTCAAAGCAAAAAGACTGAGCTTCTACGATTTTCTACAAACTTTGGCATTCAAACATTGTGATGGGGTTGTCGATATCCAGCATGCACCCAAGGGAGATATTGGAGATGCTGTAAGCTTTTCTTAATTCTTACGTTACCTAAGCAAGTTTCCAAATGCTACACAATTTCTTTGTGCTTGATAATTTGGTTTATTCATTACTTTATTCATGCAACATTGGAAAAGATCTCAGCGACAAGATACCAGCTACAAACAATCCTCTTCTTAAAAGTGCTGTACAACCCGTCCTCTCTGCGTGGCTCTGCTTGTCAAATCAGCGAATGTTTTTATGCTAAACACAACATAGCTAATGGCGATTTTGCACAGAGAATAGTGATCCAAAGTATCTATGATGATCTTGGTAATCAAGTTTTGGTGGAGGATTTGCTCTGTTTTTGTAACGCCGAATATTTGAAAGTTTTAAGGGATATTAAAAGTTCCATCGCAGGTTATAGACATAGACAAGAAAACACTGCAATAAAACTTACATATTAGCTGCGATGATATTTGCCGCCATTAAAAACCCAATGATTTAGTCACGTGCGCGGGTTGTTCCGTACTTTCCGATTGTTTGCAAAAATCTTGTACAGCGCCTTTAAAGGGAATGTAAGCATATGAAAGTGGCTCAAGTCACTTGCGATCAGATTCTAGCCTATCAGAAACCAATATTTCCTGTTGACGTAGATCAATCACCCAAATATGGAGCGGCACGTGTGATAACCTATTGTCTTTGCGCGGCTATTTTTATCAAGGACTTATATATGCTTAGATTCCCTTTATTGGAGAGTTGGAGGCAACATTGTTTTATCGTCGTTTTC
>REGL01000479.1:113642-130713 GCA_004194395.1 Aurelia aurita complex sp. Pacific | reverse complement strand
ATATGCAAAACTCATGTTGTTAAAGTCAGAAAGAAAACTATCTTGATTGAATTTGGAATAATCATGTTGATAATATGATACAGATTTGACTTTGATACCTGCCTTTTTGACAACCATGAATTGAGGAAAATGATCAGAAATCTGAGTTAAAATATTACCACTTATTGTCTCAACATTGCAAACATTTGAAAAAATGTTGTCAATAATTGTTGCAGATCGATCAGAAACTCTTGTAGGATGAACAATGTATGGGAGAAAGTGTTGAGAAAGAAATAGATTAACAAAATTGCCAGTTGGCAGGTTTGGTCATAAATGACAGAAAGAAATGCACACTATCATTGGAGACTTCGATGACGATGAAAAATCTGAAAATTTTGACTGTTAGGCAAGATTGAGCATTTTGCTTAAAAAGTATAGCTCAAAATAAGGTTTTTCAGCGTGTAATTTTTCTACCTGGTTGCATCAAAAGCAAACATTTTAGCATCTAGAAATATTTTTGGGTCTTTGACAAATCAAGTCAAAAAGAAAATTTTACCAAAGGTTTGATAATCAATTTTTGGTGATGTTTTAAACGAGAGTACTTTTTTGGGACACCCGGTATGTTAATTGAAATCTTTCCTTGCCTTTTTAGGTTCTTCCTTTGGCTCATACATCTGGAAGTGATCGAAGTGCTGTACAAATTATCAACCCACAAGCGGCTAATCTGGGTTCTTATGAAGATAAACTAACATCAATGATTGAGCTTTACAAGAGGTTTGTATTTCTTCTCTCTAAAACTTGCTGCAGAGAAATTTTGCAGGAAATGCAAAAAATTAAACATGATTTGTGAAGTAATGGCCCTCATCTTGTTGCGGATTTATGGGTGCTTTCTCTGAAGAAATGACATTCCCGTCGGATGATGAGTCAACGTACCTTCGCCAAAATTGCAAAGCGACTATATGATCGACTTAGGATCGACTTGAATTCGATCCTAAATTTCTAATCCTTCTATTATAATTCCATTCTCCAAATCTTTGATAACAGGCAGTTTCTCTTTCTTTCTTGCTCGTAACTGATTCCATACTTTTAGTAGAATTTTGCTAAAACGACGGATTAGCTATGGTTTTAACAGGACCACCCTATGCTTTTTGCTCTGAAGCTGAATCCCCACAACCCCGTGCTCCAAAGTCTCCCAATAAAAATTTTCCAAAATAATGGGTGAGCCAGACTAAAGTTCCCACTTTTGAAAATTAGTAGCACCACAAGTCCTTCGTGGATTTTAATGATTCAAATTCTAGTTAAAAACCAAAAGATCGAAGTCGTTTTGTGACTTTTCTCGTCTTCTTACGAGCACTGCAAATATAGGTAAATTCAACTTTGCAAAATTTTTGGTTGCAAAATGACTGAAAAGGAGCCTAAAACACTTGATCAAATCGTTAGGACTGTCCTCACACAGAACAATACACACGAGCGTTTTACCTCTCTCAAGAGTTATAAGACGTAGATTCTCAAACAGATACTAAAGATGTTTAATCCCATGACAATAAATATGCAGACAATATCTCTCACCCATGAGAAATTGAATTTTCTATGTTGTTCTGAGCGAGGAGTCCTTTATGATTTGATGCAATATTTTAGGCCTTTTTCAGTCATTTTGCTACCACAAAGTTTTTGTAAACTTGAATTTACAAATTTTTCCAGTGCTCATAAGAAGGCGAGAAAAGTCACAAAAATACTTCAATCTTTTGGCTTTCAAGCAAATATTGATTCATTCCAATCCATCCAGTACTCTTGATGCTTTGAATTTTCAAAAGTGGGAACTTTTTCATGGTTCACCCGGTATATATATTGTAAGTTAACACAAACATTGCGGTGTTTGTGTACAGAGCTTATTTTTAACTCTGAAATATTCATCAAAGGCATTGAATCGGTATAACTACTTGAGCGTTAACGTTATCCTGAATTTTTGCTGACAAACCGCTGACACCCCTTTGTTATCGCACAATAGTGCTAAAGTCATTAGCAGTGGAGACTAAAGGCTTCTTAATCCTTGCATTATTCTCAGGAATTTCTTTGGTTTAATTTGAAAAGTGAGTAATTGAAATCTTTTGTTTTATGATTGAAAAAAGTTACTATAGGTAATGAACTCGTTATTTATACGGACTCGATGCCTTTAATGTGACAATATTTGATGTTTACTGAATACGTGAGAAAATGTGACGAGAGCATCGTTTTCAATTTACCACAGGAATTGTGAAGAGTCTTGACTGAACATGGTTTCTACTTGTTGTGCATGGTCCTCTGATTTGTAGCCCCTGTACTGACTATACCCAAGGAGAAGGTACAGTCTGCGCAATATCGCTCACTTATGTACAGTATATACATCAATATTTACTTTGCAATATTGATATTAAAAACAGTTATTGTTGTAACAGCCAATTACATCGCCTTCCCTGGAAACGAGGTAACAATCAGAGTTTAAAAGGGCTATCATGTGATAAAAGACAGTTTTTTCTTTGTAAGCGTCATCAACAACACAACACTCTGGAATTTTAAGTGTACTACTGCAGACAATAAACTGACGCCAAGCAGAAAGGACTACTCAAACTGCTATTGACATGAAATGCTGACGCACGCTGAACACGAAATTGAGCAGCCTTCGGAAACTATACCTTTTCTCTTGGGCACAGTCTGCGCACTGGCTTATTAATTTGTGAATTGCTAGCAATGAAACACCCACAGTAACGACCCCGCTGAAACAATGCCCTGCCAAGGTCAAAGGATGACCCGCCAAGAGTTTCTCCGCTGAGTTTGAATTTCAAAATTTTCCTCGCCTTACTTCTGTTCTTTCCTCATTGAAATTTTTGTTTCCCCGTTGAAATCGTAAAGTTTCCAACATAGAAAACAGCCGAAGTTTTCCTTTCCCCGTCACGATATTTTTCATTCCCGTTGAAAATAACTAATTTCAAAATTTTCCCCGCTGTATTCTTAATGTCCGGCGGAGTCTTTATTATGGGGGGTGTAATGAAATTTTCTATTTTCTTTATTCAGGAAGCTAGATGAATTTGTCTTTCCAAATCTCAGTACCAGCGAAAGACTCAAGTAAGTAATTTACATAATGATCATACAACTTGCAGTCTATGTCAGTTCCAACCTGTAGACGCTACTGAAGCCAAAAGGGCAAAGCTCCGTCTGGTGGTGGACGCAAATTTGAGCTTTCAAGATTGACAGTTCTGCGGGGTGTCCCAGATAAAGTATGCAGATTTGGTCGGGTCTGGCAGTTAGAATTTAGCTTTAATTAATGGCTTATCAATTTCAAAATGTTCCTTGATAGTTCGTGTGAACAAAGATGACTAATTTGTTGATACTGGCGCTTTGAAAGCTAAAAGCCTAAAACCTTAACCTTGACAGTTCAAATTTGCCTGCCCGTCCAAACCAGAGCTTTGGAATTTTTGCCAAAAGCAAATCCCTGAAGCACATCGAAATTTGAAACTAAAAGCTTCAAGAATTTGCTTAGTCTAACAAGCCAAAGCTCTGGTCTAGAGGTGACAGCAAATTTGAGCTTTGAACATTGGTATTTAATGGGTCTGTTTCATCCAGCATTCCTTGCACGTGCCGTCTGTTGATGTTCCTTTGTTGTCCGCCATTTTCATGGGCCATGAAAATGGCGGCAACAAAGGCCAACCAAGAGATGGCATGTGCAAGGCATGCTGGATGAAACAGACCCTTTAAACACTCAAAGCACGAATTTCAACAAGCGAGGTATCTATGTTCAATCTAACTATCGAACAACATTTTGAGAGTGCTTAGCCATTGATAAAGCTAAATTCACATCGTTGGACCCAACCAAACCTCCATACATTTTTGGGACACCCAATAGTTTCAAGATACTTTGCCCCAAGGTGCATTACAATTGCCTCCTAACATGATCCTCAAAATGTTGTTGTTGCTTCTTGGTATTAAAAAAAATAACAGAAGCTAATCAGTTTCAAAAATTTGTACAATGGTATACATAACTAACATAACGAAACTATTTCGAGGATTTTGATCAATGTTGTATTTGTCAAATTGCATGCATTACAGTTGCATTCCACCCGATCCCATTGTTTTATAGCCTGCTTGCAGTCTTTCTTTTGGAAAATTGAAAGAACACTAAAGACAGACTGCGCGCATGCTAATTTTTTATCGATCTCTTGATTCCTGACTAATAACATGATAAATTGAAACAGAAATTGATAACCTATTTATTGCTCTGAAAAAGGAGTATCGAAGATAATAAAACTGGCAGGTTACGTTTCTTTTATTTCGAGATTCCTTTGATGGTGCAATTTAGGCCCTCTTCTGGATGTTATTAGAAACCAATGTATTTTCTAATCTTTTGAATTTACCACAGGACTTCTGTCTTGAAAGTTAGCACACACAAAAAATACGAAAAATACTTCAGTCTGGTAGTTATTAGCAAAATCAATGTTGATCATGATACTGCAAGTAAATTAGCTCCAATTAATTTCAAATAAAGGAGGTAATAAACTGAGAACTTATGCAACATTTAAAGGGCACTTTCAACGTGAATCGTATACCAAATGTACCGACAGGTCACTCAGAAGGTGATGCGTTAATTCCGATGCAGCAATCATAGACTGCGCATTGTGGTCGGCCGGATAGATAAGATGCCAGTTGAGGACAGAACGTGCCTTTGTAATAAGAAATCATTGAAGTTTAAGATCATTTCCTGACTACCTGCTCCAAATACCACAGTTTACGACATGAACATGAGAAATTGAAAAGTCTGTCTTAAACTTCAAGCGACTTGTTTCATTAACGATCAAATTCGCAAACGCTTATTAACTCAAGATTTAAAGAATAATTGCCTACAATTTAAGCGTAGCTGTTTAACACGTTCACGTAATTTTGTAACAGTCAATGGGAGTCTAAACTTTTCTATCCTTGAACAAAAAAAAGCAGTCATATCATGATCTTGTCTTGGCCTAAAGACATATTGAAAACCATTTGTTACAGTCAATGCGAGTGCGAACTTTTCCATCCTTGCTGTAGCAGAAACATTGATAATTTATAGCCTATTTTTGCTGAAAGAAACCCTCTCTGTCGCACTTGGTTTCCTGATTCCATTCTCGTGATTTTTCCTGAAAACATGGCTTCTTACACATATCCTTCTTTTTTGGCTGTGGATTGTTAAGTTTTTCTCCCCAAAGATCTGAACACCAGCACAAATTCCCTTTGTGATTACATTGTTCCAGAGTATAGTGCATGCCTTGGTCTTTGCATGTTGGTATCCAGTCGCTTTTGTCCTTTTCTGCTTTAAACTGGGTCGTGTAGCAAGATATTAGGCTTATAGTTCCTCTTGGCCCAAAATATGGCTTTGCTTGAGCAGCCACAAACATCACACATAAGGCAGCCACGGTAAGAAAGAATTTTATCCTGGATGGCATTTTTGAACTTGACAAAGATTTTTTCAGTCAATGCTATGTTCTTTTAGCTGTCTTTTACCTTAAGTGCTAGCTATTATTTTGATTCGTTTCCGAAACGGTAGAAGTGGATGCAATTCAAATCAGAAATTACTCCCTCGGTCGAACTGTCTTCTTGCCTCTTTGCTTCTCGTGTGCTGCCAGGGCCAGGGCTTGATTATCTAAAACCAAAATTGCAAAACCTGCATTTATTGCCAAAATTGCGGCAATATCTGCTTAGTTTATCTGTCAACTCTTAATGGATTCTCTAAAGTGACGTAAAGAGATGTCGTCATATTTGCACAAGATATTATTTCAGCACATATCTATATTTGCTTACCACTTGAATAACATCATTGGCGAATAACACATGTTAATGCATTGTTGAATACACATTTGTGGTTATTATGCGGTGCGTTGTGTTGCGGTGAAGTTCAATCGTTATCATCGTAGCCACAAAATATAATAATAATAATGATAATAATAATAATGATGATGATAATATTTGCACAAGATATTATTTCAGCATATACCTATATTTGCTTACCACTTGAATAACGTCATTGGCGAACAACACATGTCAATATATTGTTGAATACACATTTGTGGTGATTATGCGATGCGTTGTGTTGCGGTGAAGTTCAATCGTTATCATTGTAACCACAATGATAATAATAATAATGATAGTAATAATGATGATAATAATAATCATCATCATCATCATCATCAACAACCTGCAAGTATTTTGAAATAAGTTGTCTCCAAACTAAAAAAGCAAATGAATTCAACACATCTTTTTGCCCCCGCCCTCCATTTAAAATTTGGTCAACCAACTTACAAGTATCGTCTCAAAAAAGTAGCTTTGTCGCACACCGTTGTGGCTGTGATTGGCTGGTTGTGATGTTGAAATCACTAACATTGTTCATTCATAGACTGCTTTGCAGGGGGCCGTGCAAAAATCGTGCTAATTAAGAACCTAATTTACAGTTAATCTAACAATAGATATAGATATAAATGTCTCCAATTTAAGCAAAAGAAAATAAAGGTAAAAACCAAAAAACCTCTACAATTTCTTGTTTGGCCTCTTTCAAAGATAAGAAGGGAGGTTGCATGATTGACATCTGAGCTTAATTGGTTCCAAAGCTTAGGCCCACGAAATGAAATAGACTTCTGCCCATTTGACGTTTTGAAGAAAGGAAAACGCAAGTCAGCTTCGGTGTTTCTTAGTCTCATTGTGTTAAGAGCTGAATTCTTTTTCAGGTACAGCGGTGGAGAGCTCCCATCGTTCCTTGAAAACAAAGAATCCATGCTGAACGACTTAGATCAAAATGGATGGCCGATCAGTAAAACTATCCTTGAACAGTTCGAGAATGAGATAAACCAAGCAGAAGTTTATTTAAATCAATCAAAAGAGCTGAGAGAGACTTCAGACAAAGTGAGTAGCTTATGTCCTTCTTAGTTTCAGTAATGATCATAATTGATCATAATTGCATGGAACAATAGGCTGAATACTTACATGATACAATTGAATTTTTTACTATGATCGAACTATTTGAGTGGTCATCAGCCTGTCTCAAGCGATAACTACATCTATGCAATCAGTCTACTTTGAGATGAGGTAACACTTTATTCCTAAAGTCTCAAAGTGTATGAACGGAGGGAGCTAAGTGAAGCTAATCTATAAATAGGATAAAGAAGACACCTACGTAGTTATTGTTCACCTAGTTCAACAGTATCCACGCAACGCACGTGCCGTGATGATTAAATACATTAGACTAATAATAGAATACACAGACTCCTTTTGCGTAAAGCCTTTATCTTGACCCATTGCTTGCTTTGTCTTATGAAATGAGCAACCTTTTGATCTGACAAAAATCGCTCACTCTAAAGAACTATGCGCGTAAAGGCTGAATGTTCAACAAGAGCCTAAAGGCTTTCTCTGAGAAAACACATTTTACTGGATTGCTTTGAAGAAAGCACGCTGCAAGAAACTCACACCCAGAATGTTTAAGAAAACCAGAAAAACGAGGAGAGATGTTGTCATAAATTAGGTTTCTTTACTGCTTGGCTCAAGGACGCCTACCTTGTAGGAACTACTTTTATTCCCAGTGCTGTTCCCAGTAGAGCCCCATCGCCCTGTTCCTGTTCCTGTTCCTGTCCCTGTCCCATCGCCTTGTTCTTTAAACCTGATGAAGAGTTATGCTCGGAACGTCGTGTAAATCTTGGTTCTTTGTACCATGTCGAATTTTTAAATAAATTCATGACTTCAAATACAATCGACGTACAACACGCACAACAAATTTGTTTTTTATTAGCCCTGTTCCGATCACTGGCTCCTGTGAGCGCTTTCGTGTACAATCTCGGGATGTTTGTTTACAAGAGGAATGGGTCCTATAATTGAAAAAGCGCGCGAAAAATACTTTGCTGACGCCATGAGCTTCAAGTTGAGACGTGGTTTACTTTTTTCTGGCGTGTGAATCCAGCGATATGGGAAGATGAAAGAGGCCTACCTGTGATGGAATCGCAAGCAGTCGCCATTTTTCACTTCGTGTTTCCTTGCAGCAATTATATTTTCTCTTGTTTCTCTGCTACTGTTTACTAGAACCGCAGTCAAAACATTTCAAACTTTACTCCAACTCTCTAAGCGAATATTCGCAAACAAATTTCGATCATAATATCTTCTGCTTCCCAGCCGGGAGTACAGTTCTAATTGCAGTCAGAAAGGCTACAGATCGCCCTCTTCCGATCACGAGGTTTGGCTTCGAATTCTGGGATTCTCTCTCAATGAAGAGACGGGGTGGGAGGTGAAATAAACAAAGAAACCTCACCAGGGGGTTTCGTTGACTTTGGATGCGCGTGAGGTAGGGTTTGAATTAATGCCAGGGGGGCATTGAAGTATGGGAAGGGAGCTATGCTAGAGTGTTGCCAGTTATCTTGTCGTAGACTATAAATTTCAATTGTAAATTGCTTATGGTGTCATTAAACGAATAAAGAGGCAAAATGTTACTTATCAAACGATAACATGAGATAAATATCTTTTTGTTATGTTTATGGCGTCCATTTCAATTGGAAACTGCGCTTTCTTGAGCCCTCTGCGGTGGTACTGTCCGAAATTCATGCGTGAGCTTGCGTGATCGGAACAGGGCGATGGAATGAAGATGTCGCGATTTTATCGCTGTGTTTTTCGACAACGATTTTACAGAAGACGGTCGCCAAATGTACAATAACTGGTTTCTATATTTTAAACTATGAAGTAAGGAATAATTCATTAGCATTAACTTTTCCGATAAAGTTTACTTAGGTCATGTAACTCTTTTTCACTACTTTTCAGTGATCGAAACAGGGCGATGGGGCTCTAGTTGCAGTGATTTTCAAATTCTAACGTCTGTTAGTGTTGACCAATACAAAATCACGTTGTCTGGTTCCCTGTGATCAACTAAACAGTTGATCTCGTTTTACATCAACACCGGAATTTGAAACCACAAAATTATTCTTACGTCATTTTTACAGGACAGCAATTACTCTGTGTATTATGTCACGAAAACAGTACTAGAAAAAACACAGTTCTTAAAAAGTAGAGTTTCGTATCTTGATAGTAGTGCCTTTGTGGTATCTACTAATTCAATTGGAAGCAATTCATTCCATTTAGTTGCTGGGTGCGCTAAAAAAAGTTCAGGCGTTTGAACATTCATAGTGCTATCAGTACTATCGAGTGCGCCAAATGAATTATGCACTTTTGGCAGGCCACGACAAATCCTACACAGGACCGATTTTGAAGATTTATGACTTAATCTTTAGCAAAAAGCCTGACCTAGATTCCAGAATTGTTTGCAATTTTTTCCGTTTTCTGTTTTTAGATCCACAAGCGAGTTTCTTAAAAGTTTCGTTTTCAAAAACACTGAAAACGATAAAAGAACGTTGATAAAATTTTCTAAAGACTCAACATGAATGGACAAAGAGAAAACGTTTTCAGCGTGATTTTGGGATTTGGAAATTGATTATTGTAAATCTCTGCACGAGCGTTATTTCAACGATTGGCCTGTTGCATAATTCTGTAGTAGTTACAATAAAGTGCCACCCAAAAAGCCCTCACAAAATTAAATGCAAGAAAAATCCATGCTTGCTATGGCCTCATGAGCATAGGTTCCAAATCTTTAAAAAGGCTGGTGTAAAATTTGAGTGACCTGTTTCTTTGAATTGAATGACTTCAAAGAAACTATAGCTAATTCTCTCTAATTCTACCGTTGGACTTTTCTGAAATCTTCATTATTTTCAGAATTAGAGTGTTTTTCCTCTTTTTCAAGAATTCAAGAAAAATTTTCAAAAAAACTTACAACCATCGTAATTTCTAAACTGCTTGACGCAACATGAAGTAATTTCGAAGAAAACCATAGTTTATGAATGCCTACAATATGGTATCAAACAAAAGTCTGTCACTCATCTGGTTTATGATTTAGAAATTTGATGACGTCACATCCTCAAATGAGTTGAAATGTAAGATACGCTGTAATTTCGAAAAATGTTCAAAATTTCTGGAAAGTCCAACGGTAGAATTATAGATAAGTAGCTGAAGTTTCTTTCAAGCCATTCAATCAGAAGAAATTGGTCATTATATTTTACACCCACCTTTTTACGCCGAGTTAAAGATTTGGAACCTATGCTCTGCTCAATGGATATCTAGGCAATAACCTGGCAACTATATCATTCAATAGTGGGCATGTTCAGATACGTTTTAAGATTCACCTGACTGAAATTGGCATTTCTGTTCTGAAATTATGAAGNAAATTTGAGTGACCTGTTTCTTTGAATTGAATGACTTCAAAGAAACTATAGCTAATTCTCTCTAATTCTACCGTTGGACTTTTCTGAAATCTTCATTATTTTCAGAATTAGAGTGTTTTTCCTCTTTTTCAAGAATTCAAGAAAAATTTTCAAAAAAACTTACAACCATCGTAATTTCTAAACTGCTTGACGCAACATGAAGTAATTTCGAAGAAAACCATAGTTTATGAATGCCTACAATATGGTATCAAACAAAAGTCTGTCACTCATCTGGTTTATGATTTAGAAATTTGATGACGTCACATCCTCAAATGAGTTGAAATGTAAGATACGCTGTAATTTCGAAAAATGTTCAAAATTTCTGGAAAGTCCAACGGTAGAATTATAGATAAGTAGCTGAAGTTTCTTTCAAGCCATTCAATCAGAAGAAATTGGTCATTATATTTTACACCCACCTTTTTACGCCGAGTTAAAGATTTGGAACCTATGCTGGCCTCATGACGCTTCCTTCGCTTGCCTTTTAACCCCCTTGACACAAGAACACAACCTGCAACAAAGCATAAATTCAACGAAATTACAAAAGAAAGGACATTTCGTTATATCCTTGAAAATGAAATGACATTTCTCCCAAGATAGTACGAACTCTCGTACAGCAGTTTACAATAATCAATTTCCAAATCCCCAACTCACGCTGAAAACGTTTTGTCTTTGTCCATTCATGTTGATTCTTTAGAAAATTTGATCAACGTTTTTTTTTTTGTCGTTTTCAGTGTTTTCGTAAACGAAAATGTTGAGAAACTCGCTTGTGGCTCTAAAAATTGAAAACGGAAAAATTTGCAAAAAATCGTCCAATCCAATCCAGGCTTTCTGCTAAAGACTTAGTCATAAATCTTAAAAATCGATCCTGTGTATGATTTATTGTGGCCTGCCAAGAGTGCATAGTTTATTTAGGCGCACCCGGTAGATGGAATGCATTGGATTGAATTGAATTGAGGTATGTTCGTGATTTTCCCTGTGCTTTTATTAGTAGGGGGACCGGGGTCAATTGTAACACTTTTGGGATAATCAGCCATATCGTCTAATTGATGATTAATTGCTCTCTTGGAGGTAGATGATATTTAAGTCGCACCTCTTAGAATGAAATAGACCTTAGTTTCCATCATGTGGAACCAATTCTTGTAACTCTGTGATAGATTCAAAATGAGTGATCAAGTTTTACAATTTCTCCCGTAACACACGGCAATTGTAACATGGTTGGAGAAATTGTTACATCTCTTTAAAATCATTACAGATAATGATTGCACGACTCCATTTTTTTCCTGCACAAAATGTAACACCCGGTAGCAGATTATTTTTTGCTTTAAAAAGCACACAAACTAGAAAAAAGACGCGTTCTTCTTCTCTTTGTAAATTTCGATGCATCAGTTGAAAAAAGTGAATCGATTGAGAAAAATTAGTTTTTGTTTGCAAATTTCAACTTTTAACTCTTTAATACTGCATGGATGCACATTTTTCGACCAGATTAGAAACTATGAATCAAAAGTAAGCCATCGGCCAGCTTACACTGGGGCAATTGAAACAGCGTGTTCCCGTTGCCCCTGACCTGGTTAGCTATCGTTTGTTTCCCATCTTCACATTTCAACTTTTTTGACGCACCTGGAATAGCTTACTCTTGAACTTTTACAGCTGTCTAAGGAAGCTCTTGAAAAGCACAAGCTGACTCAAGAAAAAACAAATATGCAAAACATCCCAATGGCTACGGTGAGTTCACCTGTTTTGAATGACTTCCAGCTGTTAATACTATTTGCAGATGCCTTAGCGCATGGCAAAGATGTGTCGTGTGAAACATATGTAATAGCATTTTTAAATCTTTAAACATTTTGGTGTAAAATTCTGTTTCATTTTCTCAGAACTGAATTGCTTTAAAGGAATTCAGGGTACTTTTTGTAAATTTGCCGTGGAAATTTGTTTGTATATTGATTATTTTCAAAATTGTGGCGTTTTATTTTCGTTGAAAGAATTCATGGAAATTTTTGCAAAAGTTAAATGCATCTTAAATTATGATTCGATTAAGGAAAAATGCTACAATCTATAGTTTATGAAGATCTAAAATATTATGGCAAGCACTAAAATCTGTCGCTCTTTTGGCTTCGGATTTAGAATTTGATGACGTAACACCCTGAAATATAATAGTTGCTGCCATTTTGAAACAGAGTAAGAACCGAGAAATTCCATTGCACAATGCAGCACATTTTGCGGAGTTTCTTTCAAGGTTATTTTAATTCAATAATAAATGTAATAATATTCTTTACCTACCTTTTTAAAGATTTGAGCCCCATCCTAGCCATGGTAAGGTCTAAACTTGTGCATTAAGAAACGCGGTAGTTGTTGTTTGATTAAGAACATCAACTTAACTATCGAGGAGTACTTGAAAAATCATTAGGGATCGATTCGAGTCAAATTATTAACACCAGCCCCGATCAAATATGTGACCTTTTTGGGATGGCCGGTACACAACACAAGCAACAGAACAACAAAAACAACAAATGCTTTACACAAAACAGACAACAAGATAACAAAGCTAAGGTGCATCACTGGTACAAAAAACAAGACCAGCTGTACCTAGGAAAATAATTTGCTACTTGATCTACTTGTCGCAAAAAAAAAGAAATTTGAACATAGGTCATGTGATTAAATTCTGTTGATTTTTCAAACAGGGGTATATTTGCCGGACACCCTGCACAATATTGTCTTCATCTGAATTTATCAAAAATCAGCGGATCGATTTAATTTGTTCATTGTTTTGCCATTGCTTTATTTTAAGTAGGTTCGCATGATTGCTGGCCATTTAAAGATAATTTCGGCCTACTACGCATTCCGCATCCAGGCATGTATCTCTAGTTTAACCACAGGTAATGGGAAAATTAATTTAAAAGTAGCAAGTACCTCTCTTTTTACTTTAGTGTTTGCCGAATTTGCCAAATTTGTCTAAAATTTGGCAAACACTACAGGAAAAGGAGAGGTCCTTGTTACTTTTATACTAATTTTTCCCCAACACCTGCATTTTAACGTTCCTTCCGGGGACGGTATTCAATTTTGCAGCCAGCTTTAAGGTACAGGCATTTTTCTTAGGCACCATCGGAAGCATCTATACCAATCGCAACAGCAGCATCATCGAGCATACGGCATTTAAAGAACCAGAGAGTCATCGCCAGAAGTGCCTTGGATGGATTCTACTACCCGGGAATAGTTGGAAAGTGTCTCAACTCCAGATATCTTGAAGTTGATTTTGATAATGGTGATAGACAAATAACATCTGCAAGGTATATTTTACCAATCGGTGGTGCAAGACCATGCCCGACGTTAAAGGTAAATTGATTTTAGTTACTTTAGTTAATTTTGAAATTTTTTGACAAAGCTACCGGGTGAGTCAGAAAAATATATACACACTTTGAAACATCGTAATACAGAAACTACCCGGACCTGTTCTCAACGTAAATTCTATGAAACATCCTGCCTCTTTTGTGTTCATTGCAATCATGTTTACGATGCAAAATATAACCAAAAAGGGCGTTTCCCTCATTTTCTGAGCGTCTAAAGGGCGTGGTCACAAAAAATAACTTGCATACCCCAGACTCCCCCATTCCTCAAATGCTGCGTACGCCCCTGAAATACATGTGTCCAGATGTTCAGTTTATCTATTTCATATTTCATTCTTTTAAGGAGGGCTGCCCTTCAGCAGAAGCTGTTTTTCAAGGGGCCCTCCAATAAAAACTTAATTACAATATACAGTCAAAATAAAAACCATATCATATCACTAAAAAACCATAACTTTAAAACCCTATTTACAATTATGCAATATTTACAATTGTTACTGATACGGTTTCAAACTTCGATGATATAAAATGGTATTTTTTGTATTTTGTTGGCAAATTGAGGGCCCCCCCCCCAGCAATTTTCTTTAGCTTCGCCCCTGTACCCGGTGTGTCGAAAAATACACTGCGTTTGAAAAAATAGTGCTGGCTGAATATCAAAGGCAATACGATTGAAAACTGTTTTTTTAATTGTCCATGTATGCAATTAGATTCGGCATTTACTTGGCCTAAATCATTCACTCCTTCGTGTGTATATGGGAGGTTTATGCAGAAAGCCCCTTCCTGATACCTCCAAAAACAAGTGAAAACGACGACCAAAATCTCGTCAGTTTTCCTTCCTAACAATAATGAAATTTACACGTATTAGCAAATTTGTTGTCCTTTTGGGAAGATGGAACCCTCTGAATATGTTTCTCGTACTAGGGGGGAGATTGTGTATCCTCCCAAAAGGACTGCATATGCTGTAGCGTGATGAAGTCATTGCTGTAAGTTAGAATTATTTGGGAAATTTGGTCGTGATTTTCTTTTTCCTTTTGAAGGTTTCTCGAAATGTGTTGGCGATGCAATCAAATATTGTGAAATATTCTATCTTTGATATTTAGTAATCGGCAGCCTTTCAAACGGCGCGGCGTGCGTTTTCTTTTNTTTGTTGTCCTTTTGGGAAGATGGAACCCTCTGAATATGTTTCTCGTACTAGGGGGGAGATTGTGTATCCTCCCAAAAGGACTGCATATGCTGTAGCGTGATGAAGTCATTGCTGTAAGTTAGAATTATTTGGGAAATTTGGTCGTGATTTTCTTTTTCCTTTTGAAGGTTTCTCGAAATGTGTTGGCGATGCAATCAAATATTGTGAAATATTCTAGCTTTGATATTTAGTAATCGGCAGCCTTTCAAACGGCGCGGCGTGCGTTTTTTTTTTCGGACTCACCCGGTATAGCACTTTTTGAAAAAGTACAACTCCGTTGCCTATCTGAGGATTTAACTTAGTTTTGAGAATTTAGTCATAAGTTACAATGCGTTACTAAATGAGGAATTGTTGAAAACTATCTTCCATTGACTTTTCCTGACAACTATAAGTGAGCGGCTCAATTTAATCATTGTTTCAGAAACTGGAATGGTAAATAATGATTTTGTTAGCTTGGGTATTGCTCTATAATAAACAGAAGCTCTTGACATTTTATTATGCTTCCCGTCAATGCTGGGCACGGAAGAAAACATTGTGCCGAAAATCATGAGTGAAAAATATCTTGAACATTAAATCTAAGCCTCAATAAGATGATGAAATCAACTTTTGCAAACTGGTTGCATAGGTAATCCTACGACCTTTCAAACAATGGATATGTTGTTCGGACTCACTCGGTATATTTGTGAAAACTGTGCTTTTTTAAGGTTTTCCTTTTCTAACAATGGCAATTAAATGTTAGCCAAGATCCGCCTTGGCTCTCCTTCGCAGTGGAAAGTAAAGTCTGCACGCAGGCTAATTAAATGTATGATGCTCTAAGGAACAAAAGTAGAAAATGACAGCGTTTCCTTTCGTAGCGTAAAAGTACATGCCTTTTTTCAAGTTTTGGTAGGGAAACAGTGTGTTTTTTCCACACATGCATGAACATGGATTCATTTGACATTCAACGATGAGATCTTCTCGCTGGAGTTTCAGATTTATTACGACTATTTGTTTGCATCAGCAATTTTTCAAATGATTTCCTAATTCACCTCTTATCATATGGTGATCAAGACCCTTCTAATGACCTAAATTGAAATATACTCGAACTGACTATACGATTTTTCCACAATACTAGTCGGTTTGACTAGGATCATATCAAACTTCAGTCACATGTCATGCAACCACCTCCTGGGGTTACTTGACTTTCCATAGTACGGGGATGTGCACTCCAAGAAAAAAAAATTTGTACCCGGCTTTAGAAATCTTCCATAGTTTCCATTACTCATTCTATCTTTTCTGCGTTTGACTGTAATCCAACTATAGACGTTCGCTCTGTATACCTTGATATTTCTAAAGCGTTCGACCGGGTATGGCATAAAGGCCTTCTTTATAAGTTACAGAGATGTGGTGTTTCTGGAAATCTGCTTACCCTTCTCCGCAGTTTTCTTTCAAATCGTAAGCAGCGAACACTTTTGAACGGCAAGTCTTCTAGTTGGGGAAATATTTCTGCAGTTGTTCCACAAGGCTCGATTTTGGGACCTTTATTGTTCCTTATATATATCAATGATTTGTCTGAGGACCTGAAATGTACCGTAAAATTATTTGCTGATGATACTTCTCTTTTCACCACGGTAAAGGATCCTGTACTAGCAGCTGACGACATGAGCCATGATCTGAATCGGATAAAATTATGGGCACATAGATGGAGAATGTCCTTCAGCCCTGATCCCAGAAAGCAAGCTGTAGGGATAACTTTCTCAACGAAGAGAGTCAAAATTGATCATCCCGCGATATTTTTCAACAATATGCAAGTAATGAATGTGGATGAGCATAAACATCTTGGTCTTACACTAGACTCAAGGCTTTCTTTTTCAAGTCATATAAACTCGGCTATTGCCAAATCGAGAAAAGCAATCGGAATGCTGAAGTTTCTTTCAAAGTATCTTCCTAGGGAGACCTTGAATGTACTTTACAAACTTTATGTTAGACCCCACTTAGACTATGGTGATGTGATTTACCACATTCCATGCAAGGAGATCAGTCTCATTAGCCGTGGTAATATCCTGATGCAAAAACTCGAATCGGTGCAATATTCTGCAGCATTAGCAGTAACAGGTACATGGAGAGGGACCTCACGTGAAAAGCTGTATCAAGAGCTAGGATGGGAATCCCTGTACTCTAGAAGATGGAGCAGACGACTTTTTATGATCTACAAAATCATTAACAACCTGATGCCAGATTATACAAGAGATCCTATTCCACAACTAAATCAGCCTAATTATGCTTTTCGCAATCAACCTGTTGTT
>REGL01000479.1:0-22426 GCA_004194395.1 Aurelia aurita complex sp. Pacific | reverse complement strand
AATATATTTTTGCAAAATGAGCCCCCACCCTTAATCAATTGTTATTTTAGTTATTAATTTTGATTCTCATTGTTGACTGACTGACTTCTTTCTTCGTGTTTTTTTCAACGTACTTGGGCTAAAACAATATATCCCTGCTGTTGTAAGTATACTGACTAACCTAGAAAAAAAAGAAGAAATTTCGTCCTGGTAATGTTTTTGGCTGCTGCTAAATAAGCCCTCCCCTCGAATGAGACGCCACTCCAAAATATTCTTAAGCCCCTGGGGGCTTATTCAAGGACCTATGGTATGGTATGGGTAAAATTGCAATGATGGGGTGATTCTCGCTCGGCATTTTCGATTCTTAAATTCTCAGATTAAGGAAAATAAGTTTTGATTTCTTTTAGAGAGTATTTATGTATGGTAATCCAAAAGCTCGATCTCCATGAGAAATTTCAATGTCTGACCAGTCACAACAACAGTGTCTATTTTTGTCGTTGTCCATACTCTAGCCCTCGACTCGACGAGAAGCCTCGTTTACAGATTACATATATTAATGACGTCATGTACTTATCTCCACCATGATCTAGTGCCAACCCCAGTTAACTTGTTTGACTTTAATTTCCCCAGAACAAGATTCAATTCAGATTCAGAACAAGATTCAGATTCAGAAAAACTTCCCAATATAATGACAACAGCGTAAACAATAAAAGTCTGACACAAACCAAAATTAATTTACTGATTAGAACACATCATTAGCTTCCTTTTGAGGGGTCATACAAATTCATACCCCTGGGGGCTCTTCAGCAAAACGGGGAGTTGGTCCCAAAGTATGCAAACAGTCAGTAGGCTCTTGTCACTGTACCAAAGGCCATTGTCTCAAAATGGTAAAATTCATCAATCAAACCCAATTTCCTGATTAGAACACATCATTAGCTTCAATTTGAGGGGTCATACAATTTGAAGGGTCATACCCCTGGGGGGCTCTTCAGAGAAACAGGGAGTTGGTCCCAAAGTATGCAAACAGTCAGTAGGCTCTTGTCACTGTACCAAAGGCCATTGTCTCCAAATGGTAAAATTTATCAGTCAAAAACCAATTTACTGATTAGAACACTCAATTACCTTCGTTTTGAGGGGTTGTACAATTTTGTATGTATGGGAGTCTTCCCAGGAAAATGAGGAATATGTCCTAATAAGGGAATATGGAGTGTAATTACAATTAGATTTTTGTAGATGAAAACACATTGTTAATGCAAAAGCCTCCTTGGAATGAATGACTGGAAACAGAGTCTCCTCGTTAAGTGAGAGAACAATCATGATGTGGACACTCCGTCTTGAATTTGCAATGCTTCATGGATGTCAACAAGTATGCCATTCTTTAGGAGACACATATTTAGTGCCTCAGGAACAATCGTAGTACGCTAGTAACATCCTGCGTTATATTTCATTAGTAGACAAACTTGTAATTAACGAACACCTTGCAGGAACCGACTGTGGAAATTAGTATTATTTGCTTGTTATCGCCCTTGGTTATTTGAGTTGTGTCTTGTCACATACTCATCATCATGATCCATACATGTTTAAGGGTTAACAGTCATAATGTCCTTCACCAATTGTTTTCACATGCTTCTGTCCTCAGCTAGTCCCTCAAGTGTTTCAATTGTTTGTTCAGGTGTCTTATTATTCAAATTTAGTTTGATGTTTACCGATGCAAGATCTTGTTCTATAATCTTTATCCAAGTTAAACTTGGTCTACCTCTCTTTTTTCTGACAGGTTGCAGTGATTCGTGCAAGGCTAGCCTAACTGGCGTTTGCCTATCAAGTTTCATTAAGTAACCAAGCCAATCTAACCTTCTCTTTCTAATGATGGCACTTCATTTCGTTGTTCCTGTTTTTTCGTATAGTCTTTCGTTTGGAATAAATTTTGGCCAGCAGATGTTGATTACTCTCCTTAGCATCTTTCTGTGAAATGAATCAATGTGTTTTTCAATAGTATCTGTTAGGGTCCATAGTTTCGAGTTGTATAGAAAAACACTGGCAGAGTATGCATTCAAGGATCTAACTTTAAGTGGTATGCTATTCTTTTTGACTTGTAAAGTCGCATACTATCCGATGATTAAGTAATGGATGCCTGTAGCTTATATTCTTAATTGATAATTACGTTTGTAGCAAGGCGCAATTCCCTCAGGGTAGAGTATCTAAACTTGAAATTGCTCATTGTTACTCATTCGGCTACACTGGCCGCTAGGGACAGCACCCCTCCCAAGCAAAAAATATTAGAATGGGGCTAATGGTGAGCGCAATAGTGATCGCGATCTTGATTGCCACTCTTGATTCAAAGAGTGATTGCCATGTCCATCAGAAACCATGGCAGACACTTAGCAGTGGAGCTGGGGAAACAAGATTACAAATTACTTGGCTTAGCAATTGGATATTATGTTTTCTGCATATACTGTCATTCCCACTTTTGGTATCAAGGTTAACGGTTTTTTTTTATATCGTTCATTTCAAATGTGACTATAAAGTTATGATGGATTTTTCTTGAAAACAAAAGGATTTTGCCAAAGGTGTACGAGATTTTGTGCAAGTAAATGCACCTCAGTTTAGGCCCATTGAACTTCAAAGCTTTGTCTCCAGAATACAATCCTGTTTGATGCGTAAAATTCTAGATGCAATATCACAAAGACGCCTATATTGTCTCACTACTTTTGTGCTGTGCACAACACATTTTGGGGTTTCCCTGTTCGCATTCAATACAACAAAAATAACTCTAGGAAAAACCAGCAAAGTCTGCCTGGAAGAAATTCTGATAATGTGACGTCAATAAGAATCCTACATGACGTGTGGAAGTTGTCAATGAAAGTATATGAATACAAAACAAACGATGCAGCCAAATTGATGTAACACACTCTTTTGTCTCGTTTAATATAAACAATACCATTTGTTATGAAGAGATTTGAACGAAGACCAAAATGGAATGCAGAGAAAATGAGAAAATGCCAGGAGAAAACGCAGAGACGCAGAGACCACAGGGAAGCGCAGAAAAGTTGTTAAGTCAAAAAACGGAACATAAGGCAAAACAAGTTCTGCAAAATACGAAATGATTGTTGTTTACGTGGTTTCTTGCTGCATTCTCAATAAAAAAATACGCTGTTTTTGAAAAAGAGATAAATCAACAGCGAAATGAACCTGTGGTAAAATAAAACTCTCCAAAATTAATTTCACAGTTTACCAGAAATAAAGAAATTCAAATATTTTTGATTACATTTATTCAGAAATGTTTCAAAAAAAACCATCCAACTGCGAAGTGTCTGCCATTATCTCTGATGGACACAGCAATCACTCTTTGAGTCAAGGGCTGCAATCAAGATCGCGATCACCATTGCGATCAACATTAGCCTCATAATGAAGTTCACATTGGGCTCTTTCTAATATTTCTTGCTTGGGAGGGGTGCTGTCCCTAGCGGTGAGTTTCATTTACTGTGAACAGCAGTTGTATTGCAATATTGTGAGAGACATCAGAATTCCTAATTGCTTACATCGATTGGAACTCTTTGGACTGCTTTCTCAAATTTGATCATGACATGACTAATAAATCTATGGGATCTATGTTGCAAACATAAACCAAATGCAGCCTGGTTTCACCAATATCATTAAAAAACTGTGCTGGCGGGAATTATGGGATTAGCATTTATATTATGAAATGTATATTATGAAGATTCGTTTCATTTCAGACAGACCAGGAAAATTCCAATATTGTAATGTCAATGAGTGATGCTTCAGCAGAAATAGCAACACTGCCATCATATGCACTAACTCCTAAATCCAGAGGAAATGCCACAATTAATAAAGGGGACACCATCTTCAAGACAAGTTCTCCTGTGTTTATGCTGTATTCAGACAGTGAACTTGCACGTGCAGCTACGCAGGATGAGATGAGCCCAGATCTGATGAAATGACTTGTAAGAAACACCATTGCAAATATGCGCACATCTTGTCAAACTCTTAGTCTGCCCAGGGAACCAACTTCAAATGAGCTCAAAGAAATGGCAACTGCTCTAAGCCAAAAATATAAAAGCCTTAGTGAGGAACAAAAGGATGGAAAGTCAACTTCTGTAAGTTATACATTCTGTGTTGATTGATAAATCATATGGCTTGGTAAATAAAGATGAACACAAGGAAAAGACGACTTTGAGTTCTTCGCTCTTTTCTTTTAATCTCCTCTGCTATTCTTGATGCGTTTCGACTCTATGGTCATCCTCAGAAGAATGAGTATTTTTTATCATATGGTATGCCCCTTTTATAGCTTTTTTCAGTCACGTTATTTACAAGGGGTCACATGGTGCAAAATTGGTCACATTGGTGCAAAATATAATTTTGCAAAAATTAAATGTTTTCTTGCGTGTACGCGTGATAAAATGTAAGAAATGGCGCGCAAAAATCACATGACCTCCACCTGCCTCCACAGCTTTGAGGTTTCAATGTGATGTCATACATCAGTAGGGGTTGTCGAGCATGGGTAAAAAGCTGACAAACTTTCAATAAAATCAAAAACATTGATATTTTTAGGTGGTTACACTTGAGATGGAATGTCCCTGAGGAGGAAACTTGAAAAGTTAAACAAAGTTTGAAAGAAGAGACGAAGGTATGTCGGAGTCTTTTCTCCCCTATCAATTATCGAGGACCATTGCTTTGGGTTGATATCTATTCTTTATCGAATGAAATCATCTAAAGACTCAAATATATATACTGTACCCTATATATTTGAAAATACTGGACAATCATCGAAGCACTATCACTTGCATCTCCTAAAAGTGATTAATATTGCTTTAAAATGACAGGGCTAAATCGGTCATTATTCTTGATGGCTTGTCACAAGAAAGTCCGAGTACTCACAATCTGATAATTGGAAGAAACTTTCCGTACTGGCCAAATTCTTAGTTTTTTAAAATAAAAAATACGTATAACCGTTACATACATTTCAAAAGGTCTGTTGAAATGCATGCTTTTTGCAGCAGTTTGGAGTACTTTCTATGAAGCCTCTCAAAAATACACTTCAGATAAAAATTCAGGATGTTTCCACATGGAAGTTGATTCAAGGTTTTGTCGATTCAGCCATTTGGTGGAAATAGAACATAAATCTGAGGTTGTGGATTGGTTGCTAGATATTAACAGGAGATAGTCAGTTGGTTTGCTTCATATTTGATCTTGAGCGTATTTTATTCCGTAGAGTAATATTTTTTTTCATTCATTCAGCACAATAGCTTTTAAACTATACGGCTACAATATAACACAACATAAAAAGATAAAGAAAAGTAGTAACTAACTTACTACACCTAAATAACAACAACATGAATTATATACATATATGCGTTCTACAGAGACTTGGGGACATTTAAAGTGTGTAATGTTTTTTCTCGGATATCAGTAATTTGTCCAGTGAATTTTAGGAGATTGTCGATTGTTTCTTGATCCTCACATAAGGACATGAATTGAATCAAATCATCAGGGGTAAGTTGTTTCGTACTTGGATAACTTTCAAAAATTTGATTCAGAAATGCATCTCTAACCATTGAATAGTGTTCACATTTAAGTAGAAAGTGTTTTTCATCTTCAATGAATTCCTCATTACAAATTTGACAGACCCAATCTTCCCTATTAATTTTTTGGGATTGTCTACGGCCTGTCTCAATCGCAAGACAACGGTCGCTGAGTCGAAGTTTACTTGTAATCACCCTGGGCTTTCGTTTGTTATGTTGCATTAAATATGGCTCCAGCGTGATACCTTTTTTATATGGAAGAGGAACTCCCCCTTTTTTGAAGAGGACATTTCCCTAATAATGATAACATCATCCAACAGATCGGACATAAGTGCTATTATGGAGGATGAAATAACAACAATCAAGGACTCTCTGGAGGCGATAACTTCCCGATTGATGGAGCAATCGTGCAGCAGCCCTAAGAGAGGCAAAGAAACGTCCCTAAGAGAGGTGAGGAAACGAGACCTAAGAGAGGCAAAGAGCTTCTTCGAGTGCACTATATGCAGAGAGGTCATGTCACCAGCAAATGGGGCAAATTATGCCTCTTGCTGCAAGAGGGTAATTGGTTGCATGATGTGCATCAATACATGGTATGACAGACACACAAGGTGCCCTTACTGCAACTCAACTACCGGTGAGATAGAAAGCACCGAGCTGAAGGGAGTGGAAGAGGTGCTCACCACCCTTAGAGCTGTTGATAATTTGAACAGAGGTCTTCTGTTGCCCAGAGGGGGGGGGGTACTTCNCATCAGGGGTAAGTTGTTTCGTACTTGGATAACTTTCAAAAATTTGATTCAGAAATGCATCTCTAACCATTGAATAGTGTTCACATTTAAGTAGAAAGTGTTTTTCATCTTCAATGAATTCCTCATTACAAATTTGACAGACCCAATCTTCCCTATTAATTTTTTGGGATTGTCTACGGCCTGTCTCAATCGCAAGACAACGGTCGCTGAGTCGAAGTTTACTTGTAATCACCCTGGGCTTTCGTTTGTTATGTTGCATTAAATATGGCTCCAGCGTGATACCTTTTTTATATGGAAGAGGAACTCCCCCTTTTTTGAAGAGGACATTTCCCTAATAATGATAACATCATCCAACAGATCGGACATAAGTGCTATTATGGAGGATGAAATAACAACAATCAAGGACTCTCTGGAGGCGATAACTTCCCGATTGATGGAGCAATCGTGCAGCAGCCCTAAGAGAGGCAAAGAAACGTCCCTAAGAGAGGTGAGGAAACGAGACCTAAGAGAGGCAAAGAGCTTCTTCGAGTGCACTATATGCAGAGAGGTCATGTCACCAGCAAATGGGGCAAATTATGCCTCTTGCTGCAAGAGGGTAATTGGTTGCATGATGTGCATCAATACATGGTATGACAGACACACAAGGTGCCCTTACTGCAACTCAACTACCGGTGAGATAGAAAGCACCGAGCTGAAGGGAGTGGAAGAGGTGCTCACCACCCTTAGAGCTGTTGATAATTTGAACAGAGGTCTTCTGTTGCCCAGAGGGGGGGGGGTACTTCCATTATTGCCTAAGAGGCTACCAAATGGCTGTCAAATGGCCCCGTTTGTCAGACACATTACTAATCAGGGATATTCAACGATCCCTGGTCAGTTGTACGATTTAATCTCAGTAGGCTCCTTCTGCATGGCAATATCACAGGGGGGAGGTGCTTAACATATTTTGGGTATGGGGACGTGCCATTGGGAAGGGTATCAATTTTCACGATTTTGGTATAAGGAACGGTATCAATTTTCGTAATTTTAGGTTAAGGGACGATTTTTGTATACTTTTTCGGAAGATTGGTACAAGGTTGGGTATATTTTTTTGCAAAATTGGTACAAGGTCCGGTATACTTTTTCGGAAACTTCCAAAGGAGAAAGCAAAGTGTTTCTTTCGTGGAATGGTGCCCTCTTAGCTCAAGTTCCGTAAGTGCGGGCATTAATTCTATTTGGCAAAAAAACAGGTATCCCACCCTTTCGTATCAATGCGACAAAATTTAGTAGAACAGCAGCAACAGTTGTCCGAGAAAAGCGAGGAGACCTTTCAAGCGATGTAGCCAATCTGGCCACAGGAAAAACGGCAGACAACGCCTACTTTGTAAAGAAAAGGGAAAAAAATGCCATCAAAGGGGCAAAAGGCTTGTCTGAAATCATGAGAACAGCTGCATCCCCTAGAAAAAGTCCTCAAATAAAAAAGAACCAAAGAAAGGAGAGATCTCACAACGATTTGGAAAGAATGCAGGAATCGTCACCTTCCAGAAAACAGTGGACACAAAGAGAAATTGATGCAGTCACTGACGTGTTTGCAGGTATTTAGAATTCTTAATAGCTTTTGGGTGATAACAGTGTTCAATCTACCGGACAAGCAAAACAGATGTGGAACCTGTCTGTAACACTGCAAAAAACTACTTCATAAATTTGTTCTTCGTCTTAATGCGGCCTCAGCATAATTTGGGAAATCCTTTACATAACTTTTGACACATTTTTCCTAGAAAATAGTTATTTAATCAAACTCACAATTTTAGATTTGCGCAGAAACAGTTGAAAACATTAAATCTGATACAGATTTTGAATGAAGCGTACTTTTCGGTGTCTCGCATTAGTTTAAGAGAATATCTCAATTTTGATAGTTTCCTGGGTGAGTAAGCCAAAGGACCAGTATGTGACCTTCTTCAAAATTAAGGAATGCATTTCATTGAACTACTTGTGAATTATCTTCAGGAAACGTTGATAGAAAGCAATTTTCTGAGAATCTTTATTGGAAAATGAAGCAATCTACTGTAAATGATATGAAAATGTTTAAAGTTAGAGAATGACCAAACACTATGCGGATTACAAATATTTCTCCATTCTAAAGTTTATTTTGAAAGAGGAAAAGAAGGGTTAAGTTCTAACTTGTGATATTTGTTATTCGTACTAGTGGTCTTGTATTTGACAGATACAATTTTTTCTTCGTATTCCCATATATTGAACCTCAAGGACAACACCAATTGTGCCGGCATGCAGGAACTTGTGCCAGGCCAATCAGTCATTATTGTTACGAAGGGAATATGAAGCTCGGGCCCCAAGATTCGAGATACACGGTCGGGAAGAAACGCGAAACTGACGCCATTCTTGGAGATGTAAGTGGATCTACCAGTATCTCTCGTTGGGGTTTGTTTGCTGATCAAGTGGAGGTGGGGATGACATACAAGTTCTCCAATGCAAAGGTCAGGCGAGACACAAAGACAAATGCTCTCACTACAGGCAACAGTTACATTGTGCAGACAAGATATCTAGATGGTCTCTACTGAGCTGGGATAATCACTTGGGATGAAGATTTGTGTTGGCAATGTACTGGGTGTCACTCAGTTCATTGTATATCGGTGTTGCTTCAAGTACAAAAAGAAACTACATAAAGCAGCCCATGAGCTATCAACAGCCAGTGTTGCATGTAGTATTGTCTGGTGTACCACCTGTGGCATGAAGAAAAAAGAAGAGAAATGTACATCAAGATATTTTTTGTATCTTTTATTTCAAGTTAGTGATGAACAAGAACGTCATATGAACCTGACCAATGGAAGCTCAAAATGTTCCATCAAATCTTAGAGTGCATTATGGAAATAAGAGATTCGCGTCACAATGATGACAAAATAATTGATTTAGTTATGAATCTTCCTTGCTTGGTTGCAACATTTCACTCTAAACAAAAATAATTGGTGATATAAGTATAAAAATAGACACAAGGAATGATTAATTATTAGAATTAGATGTAACTTGTGAAACAACGTGAACATTATTTTTAAAACTTATAAAATGCCTTAAAAAGTGAAATCATTAAAAAACATTTGTTGTCAACAACTGGCTGTCTTCTATCATCGTTCTATGAACGAGGGACGGAGGGACACTTTCAAAGTATTCTGAATGTGGATTCACTTTTCAAAACTGACTACAAATGAAGTCTTTTTGTTTTCAGCTCTGTTTTGAAGTCATTTCTTTTGCGTTGAGTTTTCTTTGCTGCAATGTTTGGCTAAAATACCAGAACATTGCACAAAACATTATGTTATCTTTTGTATCGGGTGTCCCAAAAACAAGTACTCCCGTTTGAAAAATCACCAAAAATTGATTTTATGGCCGATCTAAAAATGTTCTTTTTCTGTCAAGTATATCAAGGACCAAATTATTTTTTCAATATATCGCTGGTCTTGTAATTGTCTTAAAATTAGCAAATTTAGCTCTTTTTAGGGCCACCTGGTTTTGAACCATACTGCACAAAAAACCTGATGATTGCCAGATCGATTTCTTTGTGCATGTAAAGCATCTAGTTTGGTCATAATGACAGAAAGAAATGCGCAAAAGCATGGCAGAACTCATTGATGATAAAAAATCTGAAAATTTTGACTCTTAGGCAAGATTGGCTATTTTCCTTAAAAACTATAGATCAAAATAATGTTTTTCATCGTGTGATTATTCTACCTTGTGGCATCTAAAGCAAACGTTTTATTATCTATGAATATTTTTTGGGTCCTTGACAAAAAAACTCAAAAAGAAAATTTCATCAAAGGTTTGATAATCAATTTTTGGTGATTTTTTAAACAGGGGTACTTCTTTTTGGGACACCCGGTAGTAAAGCTTACTTACTGAACAAGGTCAATGAATAATTCAAAGCTATGTTTGATTCTGGCACAATTTCTACTTTATCATACGAAAATCAAATGTGTCCATCATAATTTCAAATTTTTGTAGGACGGGGGGGGGGGGGCTCTCTCCTCGATTAGTTTACCTATTGAGAGAGCTCCTCCTTTAAGTAATTCCCTCCATACAATTTATTCTTTTCTCTGTATTTGTATATTGTATTAGTTTTCCGTACCAATGTATTAATTTTCTGTAATATTTTCTTTTCCTTGTAGTTTAGTTAGCTGTTAGTATAGTAAATTATAAATTGTATGAAGTGAATTTAAAATATATGAAACTGAAACTGAAACTGAACTGAAAGCAGAAATTGTTTCCATCGGAATCGTTTTGAAGGCATTTTCTCTGTTGTGTTAACTAAAATACAAGGGCATATTTGAGTTTTCCTTCAAACATCCAACTCAAACAACGAGACTGAACAATCATAAATGATGTTTCTAATCTAAAGAACGTGTTTGGATGTGTTTTCTTTCAAACATCCAACTCAAACAACGAGACTGAACAATCATAAATGATGTTTCTAATCTAAAGAACGAACGTGTTTTGATGTGTACTCACATCAGATGACATGCAATGCATAACAAGTGATATCAACTCAAAGGAAACAAATTGTTATCATTGGTCAAAAGGGATATTCCTCAAACACTGCAAAGGAATTAGAACTTTCCAACATTATAATTACTGGTACAAGCCTTGTTGAGAAACTAACTTAGACAGATGCTCCACATTCAACGTGGAAGGCCAATTACAAATTTTTCAGAAAGACCTGCGAGAGGAAACTTCACATGCACTCGATGAGACGTTTGCTGTGGTCATGAGGCGAAGGGTGGCATCCAATGCTCAATGAGTCAAAACACCACAAGCAAGTCAAACGCCAGTTGCAAGAGCTTGGCTATGAACAGGAAAGGATGAAGACGCTAGCTAGGAGAATAAACAATTCTTGTTGGGATTTTAAGAACTTCCACAAGATTTTTTCCAACCTTGAAAATCATCCAAGGCAAAAACTAGGGATGTACCAGATATGCGGTAGGCCGGATCGCTAATTTTACAAACATTCGGTTCTGGCCGGATTCCTCGAAGAAATCCGGCCAGCTACCGGATTTTCCAGAATTGATTTAGAATTCAAAAAGTTTGCAGATGGTGGCGAAAGTAGTAATAAAAGTGTGAATAAACATACCACAGAACAACTCATGACTTGCTAAAGTGTGAAAGTCGGTCCTTTTGCCGATAATGCCAAATGTTCCTTCATGGTCTATTTACAAAGTTAGGATCGTCCCAGTATACAGTTCAGAAAATGCAATGCCATCTTTGTTATAACAAGCTGATTTTTATTTTATAATAATTTGCCAATGCTTACAAACATGGTAGAATTTCTTGATCAGTCATCATAGTACCAGTTTGTTATAAACGAGTTATTCATACACATATAAAATCATTTCAGGAAAAGGAAGCAAGAGTGTATTAAAGCAGCACCTCATCCTACACATTGCAAACAATGCAACTGGCAGAAAGCAAATAAAGAATTTCTGGGGACCAGTGAATGAACACATATACAAGCCATCATGGTGGCCTCATGAAGGACCATTTTCATCCCCTAACATGCGGAACAGCACTAGATACTAATGTGCCAAAAACTGCGAACATAGCTTGGAAAGCTACATTAGGGTTTCAAGGCATGGGAATTCTTTGCCGTACATAGCCGAATGCTCGTGGCCCATCTCCAAAACCGCCAAAGCCTCATTTTTACGCACCAATCAGACGGCGAATAAGCGAAGAAGATAAAAGAAACCTGTGAAGATTTTTCTAAATTTTACCTACCTTCATAAAATTCAACCAGGACAAAAATTGCTTGAGATTTCCCAATTTCTTTAAGAGTGAATTACTCTCTACACGTTTGGGTGTACAAGTTTAGATGCCGGTAAAAATTTCTCCAGGATTGGCGGAGTTATTTATGGCCACACGCAGACCATTAAGAAACTGAACCTCAAACAATAGAAATTCTGGCCGAGAGACAATGGTAATAACAACAGTGATTGTTGTAAGAAAGACCCAAAAACACCAAAATCTGAGTTTTCAATTGTTCTTGCCGTCTTTCCGCTAATTTTTCCTTTGTTCGAGATTCAATGCTCCAATGGTTTCTTTGTGAATTGAATAAAGTATTCAAAGGCTAGATCACGTATTTCAAGTCATTTGGCAATACTCTTACTTTCTGTATTGTACAACCTTTTGCATTAATGGCACCAGTTTGCTTGTTGCGAAAAAAGTTGGTTTACTTTACAACAGGAATATGGGTAGCTGATGCTGGCAAGACACTGATTCATTGTGTAAATTAAGAGGATTCAAATCGGATCATATTAAATGAAGATTGTATGACGGAGTCTGTGTCCTTTACGTTCAAGACAAGCCGTCAGTATGGAGCAACTACTATCGTTGTGAGTGACTACGTTTGTGTTGATTGCGATCTAAAGATATTCGTGCAGAAGGAAAAAAGAAACTGCAAGAGTGGTGCATCAACTGCAAAGAAGTCAGATATATTTGGTTGGCCAAAGTCACGGAAGTTGACATGGAGACAAAACGTGCAGCACTTGCTGAGCTGCTTGAAGAAGAACCTAACTGCATCAAATTCAAAATTAGCTCTAAGTGTACTTAACTGTTTTTTAGTTTGACTTATCCCGTTGATGCATGTTACAAGGAGAGCCATAGTATTTACTACCTTCAATCAACAAATTAGATGTTTATAATTTGTTGAGGAATAAAATCAGGATTCTTCAGGCAATCAGCATTTTCAGGCGATACTTTGTGCATATAACTGGATAAAACAAACAGCAGCAAGCACATTCTACGACATTAAAGCCGATTTTAGCGCAAGAGTGCTGCATCAACTGCAAAACTTATTTGGTTGGCAAAGTCATTGAAGTTGACCTGGAGACAAAACGAGCAGCACTTTCTGAGCTGGTTGAAGAAGAACCTAGCTGCTTCAAATTCAAAATTGGCTCTAAGTATGCTGAACTGCTTTCTTGTTTAATTTATTCCATTGATGTGTGTTATGATGAGAGCCATGGTTCTTACAACCTTCGATCAAACAAATTAGATGCTCATAATTTTGTTGAGGAACAAAATAGGAATCTTTCAGGCAGTAGTGACAATGGAAGACCATCTTACATCGAATAAAGAGTAAATGAGTTTTGCAATGCACAAGTACATTGAACAAGGGCCTCTTGCGCAGTCATGCACATGCCTCCCGGACACAAGGGTCTTAATTGCAATTTACATAAAAAATTTAACTCATCCTTGTTTGTTGCTTTGTCTTTGCTTTTTAAGAAAGATTTGTCTGTTTACTTTAGAAGAGGAATATGGGGCTCTTTAAACTGCAAAAAGGTTAAGCTAGCAAGACACTGATTTATGATGTTGTTCACCAACAGGCGTTGAAGGAGAAAGTTGACATCATCATAACAGAGCACTGACTTCGTGGACATTTTTTTCTGACAAACTATGGCTATGCATCTTACAAGACACCTGGGGTATTGAAAGGACTCAGTTGCTTGGTGTCACACTCTGACAAGAGGCACAGGAAACACTATCACACAAAAGGGTCTGAACATCTAACCCAGATTGGAACNCTGCAAGAGTGGTGCATCAACTGCAAAGAAGTCAGATATATTTGGTTGGCCAAAGTCACGGAAGTTGACATGGAGACAAAACGTGCAGCACTTGCTGAGCTGCTTGAAGAAGAACCTAACTGCATCAAATTCAAAATTAGCTCTAAGTGTACTTAACTGTTTTTTAGTTTGACTTATCCCGTTGATGCATGTTACAAGGAGAGCCATAGTATTTACTACCTTCAATCAACAAATTAGATGTTTATAATTTGTTGAGGAATAAAATCAGGATTCTTCAGGCAATCAGCATTTTCAGGCGATACTTTGTGCATATAACTGGATAAAACAAACAGCAGCAAGCACATTCTACGACATTAAAGCCGATTTTAGCGCAAGAGTGCTGCATCAACTGCAAAACTTATTTGGTTGGCAAAGTCATTGAAGTTGACCTGGAGACAAAACGAGCAGCACTTTCTGAGCTGGTTGAAGAAGAACCTAGCTGCTTCAAATTCAAAATTGGCTCTAAGTATGCTGAACTGCTTTCTTGTTTAATTTATTCCATTGATGTGTGTTATGATGAGAGCCATGGTTCTTACAACCTTCGATCAAACAAATTAGATGCTCATAATTTTGTTGAGGAACAAAATAGGAATCTTTCAGGCAGTAGTGACAATGGAAGACCATCTTACATCGAATAAAGAGTAAATGAGTTTTGCAATGCACAAGTACATTGAACAAGGGCCTCTTGCGCAGTCATGCACATGCCTCCCGGACACAAGGGTCTTAATTGCAATTTACATAAAAAATTTAACTCATCCTTGTTTGTTGCTTTGTCTTTGCTTTTTAAGAAAGATTTGTCTGTTTACTTTAGAAGAGGAATATGGGGCTCTTTAAACTGCAAAAAGGTTAAGCTAGCAAGACACTGATTTATGATGTTGTTCACCAACAGGCGTTGAAGGAGAAAGTTGACATCATCATAACAGAGCACTGACTTCGTGGACATTTTTTTCTGACAAACTATGGCTATGCATCTTACAAGACACCTGGGGTATTGAAAGGACTCAGTTGCTTGGTGTCACACTCTGACAAGAGGCACAGGAAACACTATCACACAAAAGGGTCTGAACATCTAACCCAGATTGGAACAGTTGTATGGGTCTAAGCTCGATGAAACCACAATTACTTAACCTTTGACTACATGTACCATTTATCCCTTTCCATAACCATAAGCATCCTGGAACCAAAGATTAAGAAATTGTGGTCAGGTCAACATAGTAGTATCTCCCTAAGACCTTCAAGGCTGTCTATAAAAAATAGACAATCGATTGCCCTCCTAAGCTCATCAACGTGGGCGATTTACCACCCTGGTGACAATTTCTATAGAAAGAGGCCTATGTTCATGTTGATTTTTATAATCCTGAATCCATAGATAAGTTTAATTTATTTCTTAATTATTGTAAATATTGTAATTATGTAGGATTAATTGATTGTAAAATAGTAGGAGATTTAGAATTAGGTTAATTAAGTAAAGAATTGCGAGGTAAAGATGAGTGAAGACTAACTGCTGGTGCATCAATTAGCAAGATACTCCTTGTTTTCAAGCACATGGGTCTCATGACATACCAAGCCAGGATATTTTCCTTCACCAAAGTAACTTCCTTGTTCCTTCCATCATTCGGCACTGGGAATTGTACAGAGCCTCATTGCTAGATCAAATGTCTCAACTCAATGAAGGTCTGACCATTTGTTGTGATGGCCGGTTTGATTCTATGGGTCACTCAGCCAAATATGGAGCTTATACTATCTTTTGTGAAAATATTGCAGTACATGCCTTGCAAAGATTAACGGGACAAAGCTTATTTACATTATGATGACAATTCTTGAGCCATTTTTAGCCAAATTTACAGAGTCGTCAATTTGTCTAAGCAAGAGAATTCCCTGTCTGCAAGTCAAATGTCAACTTGAGTGAAGAGGTACATTCAAAGATGGGATATGCAATAGCCCTGAGAATTGTTTGCACAAATGCCACATGCAAGTTCTCAAAGCCTTCTACACATCTCCAAATAATGGCCAATCTTTTGAAGTGAACAGGGCAACTGTTTTGCTGGGAGGGAAATTGGCGTTGGTTACAAGGGCTTGACGAAATTCTCCAGTGTGTTGAATATGCCCTTACTGATGAGCAAGGATGCTTATAGAGGCATTGTAAAATCCTTTGAAAATTCAGCAGAGAATGTAGCTAAAAGAAGCATGGCAGTTGCTGCCTTTGAAACGACGGAGAATCATGAGTCTCACACTCATGGAATAATTGACATAGGTGTCTCTGGTGATGGAGCCTGGAGAAAGAGAGGATTCAAATCCTCCATTGGAATCCATACTGTTATGCCTGTGGTGTCTGGAAAATCCTAGACGCAGAAATCATGTCCAAAGAATGTTGTGTGTGCCACATCTAAGATCCAATGGACTCCTGTCGCGCATTTTGCTGAACCAAGAAATCGCAACACCTACACCAACAGCCGTGGCTCCCAGAAAACTGAAGAAGTCAAGTTCAGGGACAATTTTCCGGACTCAAAAGCAGGTGATCCTAAGCGTATTTGTTGGTATTTTAATCGCTATCTTAAGACAAATTGTGAGCTGCCAAATGGTCAATGCTCTAATGGCTATCTCCATAAATGCAAAAAGTGCAACAAATTAGGTTGTAAGCCAGCTTTTCATAAGTGTACTGCTCAAAATTCGCAACAGAGCGGTAATGTCTTTCGTGGTAGAAATAGGCCAAATAATCCGCCTGGTCCTCGACCTTTTGCAAATGCCGTTAGTGTCGAATGTTCTGAACAAAATAACGCACAGCATGAACAAGGAGATAAGGCTCTTTTAGTTGCAATTCATGAAACCATGCAGAAACTTGCGAAGGGTTTAAAAGTAGCTGAACAACCGTCTGCTCCCGCAACATCTTCGCAGTCTGAATCGCAAGATCAGCTTTTCGGGATGCCCGCAATAACTTCCTTNGCTTATAGAGGCATTGTAAAATCCTTTGAAAATTCAGCAGAGAATGTAGCTAAAAGAAGCATGGCAGTTGCTGCCTTTGAAACGACGGAGAATCATGAGTCTCACACTCATGGAATAATTGACATAGGTGTCTCTGGTGATGGAGCCTGGAGAAAGAGAGGATTCAAATCCTCCATTGGAATCCATACTGTTATGCCTGTGGTGTCTGGAAAATCCTAGACGCAGAAATCATGTCCAAAGAATGTTGTGTGTGCCACATCAACATGAGGAAAGAGGGGACACCAGAGTATGAAGAATGGTGGGAAGATCATCAACATGAGTGTCATATATATTTTTGGCAGAACTTACGAATTCAGAACATCGTTTATATATATATATATATACCGGGTGACCCAGAAAAAAGTGACCCATCGCAATCTGTTACAGAAAATTAAGTAAGTGGCCGATCGAAATATTTCAAACGTGTTTCTATCGCTAAAGGACAAGCCTATGCTATGAGTATTTTTCGCAATTTTTTTCGGCACGGTAAATTTCCAAAATTAAGGATTTCGAGGAAAAAGGCATGTCTGAAATCCTCAAAAAGTCGTTAAAAACAGGAGATCGATTTACAGCCATTTCAAATCTTCAAACGACGAGGAACGTGTTTCATTTCAACCTGGGAATAGGCAACCCAGTAGGAAGTCTTTAGAGCAAGTTTATAGTCCCTAGGTACTTAAAAGATATTCTCAGGCAAAATGAAACACGCTCCTCGTTGTTTTGAAGACCTGAAATGGCTTTAAATCGATCCCCTGTCTTTGACGACTTTTTGAGGATTTGAAGCCTGCCCTTTTCCTCAAAATCTTTAATTTGGGAACTTTACCGGGCCTAAAAAAATTGCGAAAAATACTCAAAATGTAGGCTAGTCTTTTAGTGACAGAAGACCGTTTGAAATATTTCAATCGGCCACTTACTTTTTTTTCTATAACAGATTGCGTTGGGTCACTTTTTTCTGGGTCACCCGGTATAAACTATATACCATTTGAAAGCCTGTAGCGTAAGAAGTCTGAATATGCAATAATGGCCAGTGAAGCTAGCCGAAAATTGGGGTATCCGGGGGTACTCCCACAGGAAAATTGTTGTGGCCATGCCCTATGTTCCAACGAACATTTATCATGTTCTTACACACAATTTTCCGGCTGTTTCTCCATATGTCCTCATTCCAAATCGCATTTAACATTGTCAAAGTAAATTATTGTTTTTTATTGAAAGGGAACTTTTGTCCTTCTTGCCCCCCCCCCCATAATACCAAGAGTGACCTGAGAAGCTTCCAAGCAAAACGTATCTGTAAATGGGCAAAATAATTTCTCTTTAAGGGGGGGGGCAAAATGTGGAACAGCCTCAACTGAGTCAAAGCAGGCAACTCCTCTAAATAGCTTCAAAAAATCTTTTTAGAGATGATAAGAGGGGTAGGGCCTGCGGCGGTGGCATGGGTTGCCCTTGGGTGGCGAGGTGGCTTGGGGTGAAAAGTGTTCTTGGTTTCTGGGTAGTCGTATCATCCGGGGGTGGCCACTGCTGGTGCGGCGGCTGGGGTTTGCCCCTCGTAGAGTTTTAGGATTTATGTTTTTGTTATATTTATTTCTGTGCATATGAATAATCAGTTTTTGTAAAATAGGTCTTTCAAATTATGATTTTTATCGTAGTTCTTGCAAAGTTGCAAAGAATTGTTGTTTATCAATTCAAAGACCTTGGCCAGCCTATAATTACTTTACAGGGGATATACATTCACATCTGCGAAGTGGTGAAAACGGAGCCGAGTTGGAAGAAGTGAAGGAGCAATTTAATGCTAAAAACGTGACGGTGACACACAAAGAAATTGACTGTGACAATGCTGATAATTTCTTAGCACATAATTTTGTGATCAGCAGTGCGTTATTTTTATCAAAATACCTTGAGGTATGTTCCCGCTCTATTTTGATCAACATAACACATGACAATTTAGTTGCTGCATACGCTCCTCCGCCGGTTTATAGATCCATAGTGCATGGCTCTTGGTTCCGTAGTTCTGTAGTCCATGGTTTTGTGGTCCGTAAACCGGCAGAGGAGAGTAGTTTCCGCAGGTGAAACTTTACCATGATATTTTTTACCAGACAATTTTCTCCAAAAATGGATATATGTGATATTTTGCGTGGCTCTTGCCTTCCACTTACATTGCCTTTAAAAACCGGTTCCCCTGTCTCCGTTTAAGTGTTCTCAACTTTGGAGAACTCACTACAAAGAATCGAAAAGAGGTCATCATGTAAATATTGGCCTGATGTAAGGGGTCAGTCATTTCTAACTGAGGTTTGCAATGCTCGGGTGCATTTGTTCAGTAATGCACATGCCTCCCAGACACAAGGGTCTTCCGTTGCCAATGGAATGCCACAACAATGAGAAGTGCTGCCCGTGTTGCAGTGCGGAGAAGCTACCTAGGACTGCTGCTTTGTGAGCAACCGCAAACTCCATTAATAATGCAGCTTCCTTTGTCACAATCCCTGCACTCATTGCACAAGAAAGAGTTGAAGGAGAAAGTGAAAGTTGACAACATCATAACAGAGCACCAACTTCATAGAGATTTACTTCTGACAAACTATGGATATGCATCTAACAAGCCCCCTGGGGTATTGAAAGGATTCAGTCGCTTGGCATCATACTCTGACAAGAGGCACAGGATACACTATCACACAAAAAGTTTGCCACATCGAACCCAGATTGGAAAAGTTGCACTCTAAGAAGAAATAGCCCAAAACTTTGGTTTAAAATAGCAAAGCATGTCTGCCAGTGCTGATGATGCTCATTGTGTTCATTAGATTGTTCCATCAACTCGGTCAGATATTTTGTGCATCAACTGCAAGAGTAGTGCATTAACTGCAAAGAAGCCAGATATTTGGTTGGCCAAAGTCATGGAAGTTTGACCTGGAGACAAAACGAGCAGCATTTGCTGAGCTGGTTGAAAAAGAGCCTAACTGCGCCAAATTCAAAATTGGCTCTTAGTATACTGAATTGTGTTCTTGTTTGATTTATCGCATTGATGCGTGTTATGAGGAGAGCGATAATTTTTACTACATACAAAATTGTCAATTTAATAAGTACAAATACAATGAAAGCAGCATATTTACGATCTTAAAAAACTTAAAAGGAAACAAAATTGCTGGAGGATGTACAGGAATATTCAGGAAGGGAATTCTATTCAACTATATTGACAAATTTATACCCGGATTTATGTCTGCAATGCAAAAGTTTGTGAAGGTTTTTTACCACAGCCGTATCGGATATCGGAAATGCAGAAACAATGAAATCTGGACGAGTATTTAGTTGGTTGTTAGTGAATAATAGTATGACCACACTTTCTGATGTAAATTAGAAATATAATTGATCAATTGTAAAAAGAAGAAATATAGAGTTGGTGTCGCATGCGAAGACTGCTCAGCGTTGGCATATAAAATATGTTCTGTTTAAAATTTTAGCGACTGACAGAAGCATGAGAGCTGTTTGTTATTCTCCAAAGTAACCGTTGGACTTTAAAAAGTATCGCAACAATGAAACACCAATAAATAACTGATGTTGGGCATTCTAGCTGTTCCAGAGAACATTTCATAGTTTTCAATGACATGAGAGAATATCAATTATTGTGATTGATAACAAGCTCTCCTTTCCTCCACCAACAAAATCAATGGAGCCAATTGACATTGCAGACAATTCCAAACGAAGTAACAATGAATTAATAACAGTCCAGTGAATTGCCACAAAAGTTATGGGAACAGTGCAACGTACAACAGAAGCTGGCTATGTTGAGGATCAGGTGTTCATGTGGGAGATAACACAGGATCAGTAAAGTTTTTCCTCTGGAAATGAGTTGTAAACACATGCACTGAATGCAATTCATACCTCATGACGAATGTTCGCCTGAAGCCTGGGACTGACAGGGCGTATATNTAACCGTTGGACTTTAAAAAGTATCGCAACAATGAAACACCAATAAATAACTGATGTTGGGCATTCTAGCTGTTCCAGAGAACATTTCATAGTTTTCAATGACATGAGAGAATATCAATTACTGTGATTGATAACAAGCTCTCCTTTCCTCCACCAACAAAATCAATGGAGCCAATTGACATTGCAGACAATTCCAAACGAAGTAACAATGAATTAATAACGGTCCAGTGAATTGCCACAAAAGTTATGGGAACAGTGCAACGTACAACAGAAGCTGGCTATGTTGAGGATCAGGTGTTCATGTGGGAGATAACACAGGATCAGTAAAGTTTTTCCTCTGGAAATGAGTTGTAAACACATGCACTGAATGCAATTCATACCTCATGACGAATGTTCGCCTGAAGCCTGGGACTGACAGGGCGTATATCACCAAGTCAAGGGACAATGTGTGTACAGTGGAAGAAGTAGAAAACCTTCACGCCGCTTTGATCGGTGACATTTTGCTGTTTGGTTTGAAAGCAAAAACAGCAAATTGATTCATTCTTGCAGCTATATGAACTACCAAGGCATGGTTGTCCACAGCTGTGAAACCAACATTTCAATTGTAGAAAAAGCTGGAATGTCTTCCATTCATGAAGTGGATGCAGAATGAAATGTCAAACGCTCCTTTAATGATGATGACAAGAACAATATGTTCGGAATGATGAGTTTCGCTCAAGACCAAGAACTGTGCTACAGCTAAACAATTCTAGAGTCACCAGAAATGAGCTCTACCCCAAAAAGAGCTATTCCCTGTGTCATAGAAATCAATGATAGCCCCCCAACAGCCTCAAGCAGTCCCATGATACATTGGACAGTAGGAAAAATTGTTGTCTACAATTTGCCATGTGGAGGAAAAATTATTGTATCTTTTCATTCCGCTTCGAGATGCGAACTGGGAAGAAATATTTGTAACCTTGGTCGGTAGGAAAAATTATTGTATCTTTTCAATTAGCTTTGAGATGCAAATTGTGAAGAAATATTTGTAACGTTGGTCAGTAGGAACAATCTTCGTCAACACCTTGTCACATGGAGGTAAAATTATTGTACCTTTTCATTTGGCTTTGAGATGTGAATTGTGAAGAAATATTTGTAACCTTGGTCAGTAGGAAAAATCATTGTATCTTTTCAATTAGCTTGAAGATGCGAATTGTGAAGAAATATTTGCAACTTGGCTTTACATCTTCCTGCCACCTGACTGTGCTGAATTCCGTAAAGGAAAGTTGGCGTTAAGAGAGGGCAAGAGAGACAAGAAAGTTAAATATCAGAGCGCAGTTCATGGAGCTCTCTATGAAATATCGACAAAAGGACCTTACAATACATGAAAATATCAAATATGCTATTAGCACAACCATATAGAAAGTATCTCTAGATGTGGATAGTGAACAAACTGTAGTACAGTAACAACCCACACATATGAAACTGACTCACACGGTAAGCAACTGCAGGCTGACAGTTTTTTAATTAATGTCCGAAACTTCTATAAGGAACTGATGAGCTTAAATTGTGTCCAGTAAGTGTCTGATAAGTTCTTATTTTACAATAGAACCAGTGCTTGTGCAGTTACAATGCAATTGATGTACAATTAATCGATTTCTAAATCCTAAAACACCAAAAAACATTTAATAGAAATTTG
>REGL01000478.1:208226-219297 GCA_004194395.1 Aurelia aurita complex sp. Pacific | reverse complement strand
AAAGTAAAGTAAAAACATGTCGAGGATTTCCTTTATCAAAATAAATAGTTTCTTAACTTATTTTCCCTAGCCTACGCGTAGACCCATTATCCCACAAATGGGTCTACGCGTAGGCTAATTTTCCCAGTATTGGAATTTCTTGATTTTTCGGCGATCTGAGAGTTGAGTTTCTTATGGGCAGTTTCTTTTAAAAAAAATACGTGTAGCGTTGATCTTCTTTGTTCGCATGAAACAAAAAAAAGAAGGTCAAACTACCCTAAGTGCTTTCGCATTCTTGTACAAGAAAGTTTATGCGTTGCTTTTATGCAGTATAAACAAAGCCATGTGCCATGCTTTTTATGGAAGGATAATTTTGACGGGGGTAAGAAAACAACCCATGAAAGCAACGCAAATCTCACATGAGTCGGAAATGCATGGTCCGAAAAAACACGGGGCCTTTGCCAATTATTATTAATGCAGCATATTTTGCAAATTCTTTCCTTGAAACTTCATTGCTTAGAAGAAAGGCTAACTTACTGGATGTCCCAAAAACATGTATACAGATTTGGTTGACTCCAGCACTGTGAATTTAGCTTCAATCTATGTCCAATCACTCTAAAAATGTTTCTCAATAGTTAACATGAACATAGATACCTCGTTTCTTTATATTGGTCCTTTGAGAGCAGACATGTTAATCTTGAAAGCTCAAATTTGCCTCTTTTTGCAAACCAGAGCTTTAGCCTTTTGGCCCAAGCAATTTCTCAAGGTGCGGCGCATAAATCAACGATAGCCTTGATAAAATTTGACCAGTATTAGATATTTTGTTAATCTGTTTTCCAGAAGTCATCCCCTAGTCCCCCCTTGGGAAGTTTCTTAATTTTTCATTAATTTCAGTTCTTAATTTCGATGTGCTTCAGGGATTTGCTTAGGCCAAATGGCCAAAGCTCTGGTTCGCAAGTGGACGCAAATTTTAGCTTTCAAGGTCGACATTCCTGGTCTCAGAGCACCAATACCAACAAACGAGGTATCTAAGTTCAAGTTAGCTATCAAGGAATATTTTGAGAGTAATTAGCCGTTGATTAAAGCTAAATTCACATCGCAAGAGTCAAGCAAATCTGTATATTTTTTTGGGACACCCGGTAGATGTTAAAATTTGTTTGGTCGAAAGCGGTCTTTCTGTTTTATAATTATAAACGATTTTAATAGAATTCTGTTCAACCAGAATCCAAATAAGGCCTTCAGTTAGATTCAAGTTCATTCATGTGAGGCAAACCTACTGTTTCTCTACCAATGAATGGAATTGAAACAAGGCATGTACAAGTATTCTTTATAAGAAACTGCCCATAAGAAACTCAACTCTCAGATCGCCAACAATTAACAAACTCCAGTACTGGGAAAATGTAACTTAAGAAACTTTTATTTTTACTTCACTGGTTTTCCGTCTCAAATTACAGGGAAGATACATGAGTCCACTTGAGTGATGTTTTAAACATCAAACAACCTTTTTGACATGTTAGTAAACATGAAGATTATTGTGGAGTCTTGAAGAAACTAGTACGAAACTTGGAGTTGTCAAAATCTGATAATTTTAAGAAACTTTCAGTACTGGCCCAAATTCTTTGTTTCTTATCAAGAAATACGTGTATTTTGTTAGAGCACCAAAGAAAAAGCTATTGCAAGTTATGTCTTGTATCTTTGGAGACTATCAATTTGACTGTCATTGCTCGGAAGCAGAAACTTCTTGTGCTAGCGATACTTTTACTAGCCTGCGTGCAGACTCTACTTTTTACCAGAATAGCTATACTGTAGTATGTCACAAAGTCGCAAAGGGAAATAAACGACCGATTTTAACGAGATTGCAAGATTGGCTTTAATTACTTAAAGGGAAGACACTTTCGTGGGAAGAAACTTTTTGAATTCATTTTCGCGAATCAGCCAAAATGGGAAATTTCGCGGGAATAGACTATCGTCAATTTTGTTTCTTATCAAGTTTTGTAATATCTTAAATGTTCATCGACTCGAGAAAGGCTTCAAAGCACTTTGTTTTGAAAGGTTGATGAGGGTACAGGTAATACACTTGAAAATCGTTATGGAACCTTAAGAAACTCGCAAAAAACTCAGAACTCAAAATCTGATAATTTTAAGAAAATTTGAGTATGAATATTATTATTATTATCATTAAACATCTATTTAAAGTAGGCTAAAATAATGAATAGCTAAATTACAGCTAATTAAGGCCTACTAAGTACTGGCTCAAATTCTTAGTTTCGAATAAAATAATGCATGCAGCACCATTCTCCTGAGTACCTTGATAATTTCAGAAGCATTTCCCCCCGGTAAGAGGTCTCCATATTACCTGTCGACCTTGTAAAATGATTCGGTCATTTGTGGAATTTGTTGTTGCACTAGCGATCCGTACGCTGGGAACCTGGTACCCCTGGTAATCGATCAGTGAATACATGTGCCCTTGATAACAATTACCATGCAAAGACAATAGGCTATGACGTATGGCGCACCATATTTGGATAACTAATGTACGTCAACAGGAAATACGGATATCTGATTGGCTAGAATTTACCTGCAAGTGGCTTGAGCCACTTTTACTCTTGTTTTTCATCTTTATCTTAAGTGGGCTGATGCCTTAAGTGGGCTGATGCTTGTTCAGTATGGTCATTCGAAGTAAAGCAGAGTTGTTGACCAGTTGCTCGAAATTTGGTGAGTGTTTTGTTGCTTGTTTTAACACTTTCATTTTAAATCCTCAGAGTAAAAGTTTCTCCAAGAGTGTTTTATTTCTATGGAATCGAAATTCATAGTGTATCATAATTCATCGATGACCGTATTTCGAACGAAGATTTAAAGCACGAAGTCATAATCAAAAATTATACTTTTTAGTATTATTAGGTTGGTAATACACGCTTTGCTGAAAAAAGTCCTTTCTTAATTTTTGGTGATCTAAAATTTCTATTTCACTTTTACAAATAGGATGAAAAAGGCAACTTAACAAGTTCAAAGTTCGGTATTCGGTCTATTCGGTTATCAGGTGCAATGCCAGGCAATTTATGTCAAACAAGAAAGTTCATTGCTTCGTTTACATAAAGGTATACCACGGGGGGCTCTTGGCAAATTTGGGTAGGGGTCTGCCGCGAGCATGTCCAAAATGGTAACTTTGGCTCGACTAATTTTTAGGAACATGGTACCCTTGCCTAGATAAGACGAGTGTGCTAAATTGCGGGGGTGCGTGGGTCCAGATATTTGCGTGAGACGTGGATCGCGAGTCGTAGGTTTTGGGTACTTTTTGGAGGAGATTTTACGTGAGACATGTGTCGTGGGTGAAAATTTTTGCATGGGTTTTTTATCTTGCGTGGGTCAAACTATTTGGCGCTTGGGTGAGACATTTTGCGTGAGTGAGACTTTTTGCGTGGGTCATGTTTTTGAAATTTACATAACTTTCACCGAATTCTGCGGCTTTTTGCGTCTCATTTCCAGACGTGTAAGCTCTGCTGATTGGATCTTAATACCTTGTCCAAGCTTTATTTCAAAACAGCTGAATTTGGGCTTTTATACAGTTGACAAGAAAAGGGTTAGTATTACGATTCTGTAAAAACTGTTTTCGTGTTGATTGTCCTCAGTGTCCTTCGTTTTCTGAACTGAGTGAGTGAATTTAACTAGTAAACGAGTCTTGAATTGAATTTTCAACTTACAATCTTTTTAATAGCGAATAAGCAAATAAACCCAAATTACCCCAAAGACCCAAATTACCCCACCTTACTCTAGACATCTGATCGACCATTTTGCTAGCAGCCTCAGTTCCTGAGACTCAGGAGGAGCAACTTGCCTCATTTGCCCTTCTCTATTTTCATTTTTCATTATTTTTACACAGTAACCCATCAGTCGAGAGGACTCTACCTCGTCTCCAGGGACTTTTGTCATAACCGGAGACAAAAGGCCCTGGGGACGAGGTTGCAGAGGACTGCTTTACATAGCATTGGTTCCAAATTTTTTAAAAGGCTGGTGTAAAATTCAATGACCTATTTCTTTGAACTGAATGGCTTCAAAGAAACTTGCTATTTTGCTACGATTCTGCCGTTGGACTTTTGTGAAATCTTCAATATTTTCAGAATTTGAGTGGTTTTCTTCTCTTTCGAGAATTCAAGAAAAATTTTTAAAAAATACTTAAACCATTGTAATTTCTAAATTGCTTGATGTAACATGAAATACTTTTCAAGAAAGGCTTAGTTTATGGATGTCTACAACATAACAAGGACAAATTTTGTAAGGCAATAGCATCAGTTGTGTTTGATTGACACCTCAATTCAAAGCGATTAGCGACTGCAGACAAAGGAAATTCTCTCAACTAGTAATTCAAAACAAACAAAACCGCAATAGTTTCTCTGAAACCCAAGTAGCTAGCGCACTCGTTGTGCATTCCAGAAATTGGTTTTAAGAGCAAACATGAGCATAAATTCAAAGAAGAAGGATATATGTGCACATCTACCGCGGGCATTTTATTTCTTTGGTTCAGAAGCCGAGCAGTAAGGGTTTTCATTACACCCAAAAAATAAGAGAATTGAATTGCCTCCCAATCGGCTTTCGAGCCAAACAAATTAAATGCCCGAGGCAGATGCGTAGATAGCTATATCCTTCTTCTTTAGATCTATACTTATGTCTGCTCTTAAAAACAACTTCTGGAATGCACAACGCGCGAGTTAGCTACCTGGGTTTTAGAGAAACTTTTGCAGCTTTGCTTGTTTTCATTATCTGGTTGAGAGTATTTGCTTTGTCTGCGATCGATAATTGCTTTGAATTAAGGTATGAATCAAAACCAACTCGTGCTATTGCCTTACCAAATCTGTCCTTGTTCTACAACATAGTATCAAGCAAAAGTCTATCACTTTTGTGGTTTATGATTTAGAAATTTGATGACGTCACATCATCAAATGAGCTGAAGGTAGCTAAAGTTTCTTTTAAGCCATTCAGTTGGAAAAAAAGAACATCAGAAATAGGAATAGGAAATAGGATGGAATTTTGCACCTACCTGTTTACGCTGACGCTGATTTAAAGATTTGAAACCTATGCTGCTTTACAAGGGACCGTGTCAAACTTTACAATATTATTAACGACCATTAACTAAAAAGAAATTGATTAAACAGTAGGGGAGACCGGGGACAATTGTAACACGGAGCAATTGTAACACTGACTCGCACGCCTTGCAGAAAAGTGCAAAAATCTGATTTTTGCACAGAACATGCTATTCTAACCATCTACATACGACTTGAGATACAGGAATGTTCAGCCAAGTTTGCAAAATTTCGGGGGACAAACAAGTTTTTTGAGCAGGAAAGTAAATACATGCTTTCACTGTAAATTTGTGTCTGAAAGGTTTTACTCTTGAGTAAAAATTTCATTTTCACATAACAGACATGGCATCTATTTAGGATCCAAACTACGTTAAAACTTTTAAGCTCCACAGCTTATGAGACGTGAAAATGGGAAATAAGGATACCTGACCAGGTCAGGGGCATTTGTAACACGCTGTTACAATTGCCCCGGTATAAGCTGGCCGATGGCTTGGTTTTGAATTTGGTCGAAAAATGTGCATCAATGCAGTAATTTACAAAGAAATAAAAACTACATCTTATTTTCAATTTGTTCTTTTGAAAGCCATGAATAATTAGCCGCGTGCAGACAATACCCAACCAAGGAAAAGATATAGTCTGCGCAGCGCCGCTCAATTTCGTGTACTGTATGCGTCAGCATTTCATTTCAAATAGCAGTTTGAATGGCCCTTTCTCCCAAGCGTCTGTTCTTTGTCTGCACTAGGGGGGCCTAGGGTAGTTAAAATTCCAGGGTATTGTGTTGCTAATGAGGTTTGCCTAGAGAACAAAGTGAAGCTTGAGATTTAATCATATGATAGCCGTTCTCAAATCTGATTGCTTCCTCGTTTCCCGGGAAAGTGATTTTATTGGCTGTTACAACAATAAGTTTTCTTTGTTATCAGTATTGCGAAATAAATGCTGAAGCACGCACTACACAAAAATGAGCGGTGTTGCGCAGACTATAAAACCTTTTCATTGGGTATAGTCTGCACGCAGGCTATGAATAATCTGCCACCTGGTACTTTATTCTGTGTGAGGAGAAAGCAGAGTCGTGCAATACGCATCTGTGATGATTTGAAAGAGACGTAACAATTGCTCCAACCATGTGTTACAATTGCCCCGTGTTACCGGGGCAATTGTAACACTAGACCACTGATTTTAAAACTGTTACAGTTTCACAAAAATTGGTTTTATGTAATGGAAACTAATGTCTATTTTATTCCAAGGGATGCAACTACAATGTCATTTACCTTCAAGAGCGCAATTGATAACTATTGAGACGATATGACCGATTTTCCAAGAAGTTTTACAATTGACCCCGGTCTCCCCTACATCTATTTGCAATATACAAAATGAAAAGGAACAGAGTTAGACCGAGAAAGGCAAATTACTCTTCAGCCTACTCTTAAAAGTGGCAAGGGAGGGTGCTTGTTCGACATTCCAATCTTCGCACCCTGGAAAGATATAGCTTTCTGTCTATTGCAAGTTTTCGTCCTTGGTACAGTGGCGTTGCAGTTGCACAAATTCCTATCGATATCATACGCACAATTTTTCTTGCGCGTCCGTGAATTACATGTCCATGAATTTAATTAGGCCTATTGTTTTATTATTTTGCTTCCAGGAGAGAAAGTTGGAGCAATGCACGGTCTTATCCTGTTGACTTTGCTGGTGAGCTGGTCTTTGCGAGCAGAGTGTTCCTTAACAAAAGCCGTCGCTGATCTTGAAGAAGCGAAGCGATTCTTCCGTGCTACGAATGTGGGCATAGGAATGTACTCACGCTCTGCTACCTTGAATGCCGTCACGAAAAAGCTCGAAGGCAAGCCTGATGCCGCTGTTCAAGAGCAGTTGCATCAAGTAAGGACAGTACTTTGGGGACTGGATGTACTGGGCGGTGGGGCAATCCCTGTCATTGACGATGTAGTGGATTCCCTAATCACTTCAAAGGAATTTGAGAACACGAGGAACCTTTGGAGAGGCTTGACTGAACACCTGAAGGGAAGCTGGCGAGGAGCAATTCTTAGAGAAATGACACCTCGGGAATTTGCCGAGGAGGTGTATGTGAAGAAACAAGCAATTTTTGCAACGTTTGAAGACGACGTGAGAAAGCTCGATCCAAATAGCAAACAACTGAAATACATAAAGAAAGCAAAGAAATGGTTTCGCGTTAAAACAGCAGCAAAAATTTTAGGCCCATTATTTGACACGATCAGTATTGGGGTTAACGCGTGGACTCTTGATACAACAAGAAGAGATTGTGAAGCATCACCGCAACAATGTAACTACCCAGCACTAACAGCTGCTTCGCTAGGAATTGCTGCAGGGGGTGTGGGTCTTATCACTTTCTTTGCTACCTTAGCTGGTGCTTCAGCAGCAATTGGTCCAATTGGGGCGATCGTTGCAGCTGGTTTGACCATTATAGCTACAATGATGGAGCTCTTTTGGCTACCCGATGACCAATGGATTAAAGATTACAATTCCAAAGTTACGATGATGCGAAGTTTCGTCCGGTATTCACGATTGCAACTCTACAATTCAAATGAGTTTTTGGCCCGTAATTCAGCAAACAATACTGACATGAGTGATATTTATGTTATGAACCAAGGCCATCTTCCAAAATGGGAGTTGGTTCATGAACTGGATAAAGTTGACTTTGGAAAGATTCACGGTGACAATCCCCGTCGGGAATTGTTCCTAGGTGGCAGATGCAATTACCCAATTCACGATGGCCGGACTGATAGGCCCTCTGGAGGTAGCGATTCTGCGGCTGGCAAGTATTGCCCGTATTTGATTGACGGAAGTCATGTATCAGGCTCGAACGGACGACAGGATCTCGGTTATGGATTCTACGGCTTCACAAGAAGCGCCACAACAACCACTCAAAACACGAACTTTCCGAACTCCGCTGAGTACGCTGGATCAATTGTGCTGATAACTACTGACAAAGTACAGCAATCTGTGTTCGAGGAGGAGAACTTAGTAGATACTAAGCTGCGGGGATTCTATGTAAACACTCAGCAAAAGACAGGGGGCAGTACCGGATATGATGACGCTGTTTATATTGGACACATGGAGAATCTTGATAACAGGGAAACAATTCGGGTGATCACTGGAGGGGGGAATGATGCTCTGATTATTGAGGGAATGCTGGGCCCATTTTCCAACAACCCAAGTAGAGGCAGACTGAACGCAAGTTTAGGACCATCAGGACATAATGTTCTAAATTTACACGGAATCTCTGAAGAGGAGATCAAAGGTATTAAGTATGACCCACAGAATGGCGAGTTGACGTATTTTTACGGAACCAACCGGGCAGAACACCTTGTAGGTACGGTGACAGATGTTGAAATCCTTGGAGCATCCCCATTTAACGATTACATCAAACTGTATGCGTCTAAAAGAGGTGAATCAAACGACTTTACTGTTTTTAAATACAAAGGACAAGCAACGTACGAACTGGATATTTCAAGTATAAGGAATGATCTGTCATTTGTTCCAAAATTCATGATTATTGACAAATCAGATGATGGAGCAGCAGGCAACACCACAAGCTGCACAAACCACCATCCGTTGCTTCTGATCAAGAACTTGCCAAGCAATGCAGTGATTAATGACATCCTCTACGATGGTGACACCATCAGTATCTATGGCAACAAGCAAGGGGATGATCGCAAGAGAAGCAGCTACTCCGGTTATCTGTTTGGAAACAGGAAAGGACACGGGATGCTGAGACGTAAGGGACATAAAAAAGGAGGGAAGGGAGATGGCACAAGAGGTACTGAAATGGAACATCACACCTACAGACATAAAAGTGGCACAAACAAACGAACAACTTGCACTGCTCAGCAAGAAGACAACCACTCCGAAGGGGGTAAAGAAGGAAAGGAACCACTTGCAACTATTGCCTTCTACACCAAATGCCCAGCTAAAGTTGAAGCTAAGAAAGTAGGAAATGTTTGCTTGATGGCACCAAGAGAGCTTGGGAAACTACATCTGGTTTTTGGCAGTGGAGAACGAATCACGTCAGATTTCTCACAAAATGTGATCGGATCCGTCTGTACGCTCGTATGTCCCCGGTATACAGTTACAGCAACAAGAAACATCGACTTAAGTGGCGCTTCAAATGGGACTCTGGTAATTAACGAAGACCTGTTTTTGACTCCTTGCAACATTGGGGTGGATGTATCACTCACTATATCTAGGGCTAGGTATGATGTTTGGAACCTTACATTTTTCATTATGGATACAAGCACAACTGAAAAATTCCAAGGCGCTGGAACTATACAGCAAGTCACGGGGCTTGACAGGATTGTGAATGAGAATGGAGAACAACTTTACAATATTTCACTGATGAATACAATGATTGACGACGTGTGTAATGTAAATAACCCAAATCGACCATGTGCAACCAATGTCGAATTGGAATTATACAAGGATTATGCAGAGAAGCGGGCTGAAAGAATTGCTCGTTGGTCAGGTCGGACACGAAGCAGTGCTATCAGGCAACAAATGATGCAGTGCTTTGATGAGGGTGCAGATATTTACGATGAAAATATTTGTCAACCAACGCGAAATGCTGAAGCCATTGCCAGAGCTTCTTCTTGGGGCTTTTCAGGAGATTCTGCAGAGATACAAGATGAAGGCGAGAATGACTAAGAATATTTGTTATCTATTATTCTTTGTAGTGCCGCAGGCATCGTTCTGTGGTCCTTTGCTTTTTGCTGCTGTTATTGCTTGATTAGATATTAGAGATTCGTCTGACGGATTCTTACAACAGATTCTTCTCAGTTGCGAGACAAAGAATGGATTTGGCCAACAACCAAGGATATTTACTGTCCATTATTTATTTGGGATCACAAGTACCATTTTGTGGTCCTTTGCTGTTGACTGCTGTTACAATTTGGGACAAGTGACTCTTCAGGAAAGTTTTCGGGAGATTCTGCTCAGCCAGAGGAAGACTGACGTTGATTGCTTGTTTGATATAATTGTTTGCTTGGGATTCCACAAGTATCTTTCTGTGCTCCCTTGCTATTGATTGCTTTGCTGTTATTGATTGCTTTGCTGTTATTGATTGCTTTGCTGTTATTGATTGCTTTGTTGTTATTGATTGCTTTGCTGTTATTGATTGCTTTGCTGTAATCATTTCGTTCGTGCTTTCTTTAATCGTTCTGATGGTTTCCGTGAAAATTATGGATAAGCTTGAGGAGCACATTATTCCATATCATGAAATACTTGTACGCCTTTCACAAAAATCCTTTTGCATTCACGAAGAAGTGGGTCCATTATAGGGTATCCGATATCCGCACAACGGCGCCTTTTTAGCTCCGACATCCATTAACCGAGCAATTTTGCCATAACCGTAACTGTAGCGATACCGCAGCAATCCGTAACCGTTAACCGCACTAAACTGTGGAAAATATCCGCTACAGTAAGCCCCCATATTTAGGAAACTTACTGTTTAGCTTCTAATATGTAAGAAAATATCTGTACAAAGGCTGAAAGATTTCTCGTATGTCCAATAAGAAACTTGCCTTTCATGTGCCAGCTTTCCCCTGTTAAATAGTATTTTTAAAATTCTTGAACCATATTGAATACTTGCAAAGGTCTAAAGCAGTAAAGGTCTAAATTTCTAGATAATGATGCATTATTTCATGTGTTTTAATGTCAAAGTTGAGTGATTGAAGAACAACCTTTATACTGCAATAAGCCCAATTTCACAATGTCAACCATTTGTAAGAAATTGCAAAGAATGCTATCTACAATGCCTGCCAAAAGTCTTGGAACACCTTTGCTATTTTTGCATTTTTTTGCGATTTCCCCCTCTCCCCCTCAGAACAATGTTGTTCTGTGATGACAAAATGGGGATGGCAGGACGATTCGCGACTCTGATGGAATGCTAGGACAATAACCTTGCAAATCAACATTGTTTTGGGGGTGAGGGGGTGTTTAAGCCTAATCGCTATGGTTAGAACTGCGGATTGTCAAGAAATGGCCTAAGT
>REGL01000478.1:150019-193154 GCA_004194395.1 Aurelia aurita complex sp. Pacific | reverse complement strand
ATTGCTAAATGCTCAGCCATTTTGGTATTGTTCAGAAAATCATAGACGAAAGAATATTCTAGAGAGATGAGAGAATTAACTTAAGATTTGGAATCATGCAAGATTGTGATGCGTCTCGAGAAGTTAATTGTGTATTGACGAAATGATGAAATGATAGATTAGACAAAATCGAGATATTAGTCGTCGTTCACGGAACATGGAGACATAAGACAAATAAGATAATTAGTCCACTAACGGTAAAAGCTTACCGACTATCAATCATAATTTACGTACCAAAAATAGTTTATTGTCTGTTTGGTATAAATGTGCATGTGTTAGTTTTGACAGTGGAGTTCGTAGTTGGGGTACAATGGCAGGGACTTCGGTCGCCTCGCCGTATCCAAATCGGTGGGAAACAGCTACGGTGTGTAGGCCTATACATAGTAATATCACTATAATACATAAAGTTGAATCTCTCGTTTTCCTTGTTAAATCTGAACCCTTGACGATGGACACCGCCATTTACGAACCCTGTGACACAGGTGTTACATTATGAATGGGACATCGTCCTTTTCCCATTATGTTTCGTCTTTTCTCTGTGATATTGCGTGTTCAAATAAGCAACCAGGAGCATAGTGACGTCATCAAGCGCAAAAAGAGCTTGTGCCTTCTGACGTCATTCAAACCTCCCTTATTTAAATGGAACTTTTAGCCTTAAAATGTTAGAATTTAAAGCAACACTCAGATTTTACATCACTTTTATTTTACTTCAGTTCATTATGCATGCACATAAGCAGAAGAATATTCAATGTACTTGAAAGCTAGGCCTTTCCGAAGAAACTTTAAAAAATTTGAAGAAATTCACTATTGGTAAATGAGAAATGTCTTTGTTTTCTTCTTCAGCTTGCAGATGAATGCTGGGACGATCCAACTGCACATGGTAAAAAGACTGGAGCAAAAGAAACAACAACTCATGTCTCAATACATTCCATTCACCCTGATGGTTTGATTGAACTACACAGGCAATTCCTGCGATTGCCCGACGGGGCTATCATTGAGGTAGGTCTGCTAAATACTATTATGCTAGTTTGTGATGAGGGGTAGATTTCTGTTGTCAAACATAGTGTATTGCACCATAGGGCTCAAATCTTTCAAATCTTTAAAAAGGTGGATGTAAAATTTTATGACATTTTTCTTTGAATTGAATGGCTTGAAAAGAACTTCAGTTTTCTAATTTCACGTTTTTCAATAGGGCTGATTTTAAATTTTGGTTTAGTCTATATCTTCAGCTGTTCATTCCCAATCCAGTGATATTAAAATTTAATCTAATCTTTATTTCAGGTATTTGGTGAAATGAACATGCCTGGAATCGACGAAGGAGTCAAGCAAGCCTTGATGAAACGCACAGGGTTCAAGGGTGTATCAAATACCGTGCGGAGGAGCAGGTCACTCAGTATCTCATCAATGGGAAGCTCCGCTGGATATGGCGGCAGTAGGAAAGCCCCATTGAGGCGCATGTCATCTAATCGCTTGGATATTCCTGTCTGAGGCTGCTTTGTATAGCTGGGCGCGAAGGAAGCAAGGCTAAGATTAAAGGAATTGAGTCCGTATAAATAGCTAAGCGTTAACTCTATCCTGAATTTTTGCTGACAAACCGCTGACGGCCCTGTGTTATCGCACAATAATGCTAAAGTCATTAGCAGTGGAGACTAAAGGCTTCTTAATCCTTGCATTGTCCTCAAGAATTTCTTTGGTTTAATTTCAATAGCGATTAAATCACAACTTTTGTTTTATGATTGAAAAGAAGTTGATATTGGTCATGAGCGCTCTATATATGCGGATTCAATGCCTTTAGAGGCTTTCGGGTAACCGGCATGCATTGCGGCCCAGTTTGTAAAGGTGGCATGATTTCAGGCTGCATGATAGTATTTTGTGATAGCGCTCAAATTAGGAGCAGCACGTTGCTACAGCTCCAAATACGACTTTATTTCTCCTGACGTGATTGGGGTTGAGTTGAATTAAATCCATGGAAAACAAAACAATTGCCTGTTGCCCAAGAGCCTTAAGATCGCGCCCTCCACTGCAGAAATGTGGTCGGCGACCAGTGGGCTTGTACAAGGGCATCTGCTTTGCAATAAGAGTTTTGACATGCTGAAAGACTCGCCTTTTTCTGCAATCGGATTATAAGAAACTGTAGACCAGGTAAAGGGAAAATTTCGAGTGTAAGTTACTCGCAAGAACCTTTAATAGTAAAATTCCTTCAAATTTGAGGAACTGTGATTCCAATCCCGAATTTTTCTTTTATAAAACAATTTCTTGCTGTCAGTTCACTCCCAAGAAGCTATATTCTTCTGGGAAATTTCTTGCCAGAAAGAGAACTCCTATTCAGAGGCTGTGGTCGAAGAATTGATAATGCCAGGTGTGCGCCTACGATGAATTAAGAATAAGATCCATGCTTAAAGCAAAGATATAACATGCCTGTTCTGCAGATTACATAACTTTGAGCCGCTTACTTCCTACATTTCTATACTGCGCTTTGTAGATACACTGTAGAGACGTTATATTTGTGTAGTATATGTAAATATTGTACTAGCTACTTAGTGTATTTTGTTTTGGTAGTAAAACGTTGGTATGGTCGCTCGGTGCTTCACCATACCTCAATGTGATCTAAGTTTGCTCCCGAGAGAGTGAGCTTTCAAAACATTTTCTTTATTTGAAAAGAATGTAGGAAATGGTGTCGTGAAATGGAAGGGTGAATTTTTCAAAACAAAGATTCAGCTGTCCGCCGTCACAAAGCGCTGAGCCATTCTGAGGAATATCATCATAATCATCATCATTTAAAATATTTATACAGGTTAAAAAGTTTCAGAATATATCTGGTTTTCAAACTGACCTGTTAAAAAAGAAACCTAAGCTGCAAAAGGAAAACTAGTTACAATGATTTTATATATTTACAAAAGTCAATCATTTACAGTTTAATACAGTTAATAAACGGTGAATGAATTAAAATACGAGGGAAAGCACGTAATCCGACTTATCAGATCAGATTTTTGAAAGCACCAAGAGAGGAAGCTGATTTACTAGCTTTATCCAGGCTGTTCCAAAGGGTGGTTCCTCTGTAGCAGAAAGATTTCTGACCTGTTTTTGTTTTAAGTAATGGTATTTTCAGATTCAGATCTGTCGATCGCAGATTTCGTTCATTACTGTCGGAGCATCTTGTGAACAACGTGGACAAATAGTCTGGAGCCAACGAATTTAAGGACTTATACATAAGCGAAGCTGATTCTTTGAAAATAAGCTGCTTGACTGTTGCCCATCCAAGACCGTTGATCAGAGGCATTGCGGATGTATCATATTTGCTATTCGTTACAATTCTGGCTGCCCTATTTTGTACCTTTTGCAGCCTGCTAAATAGATTTCACACCTAGGTAGGTAGGTAGGTATCATATTTAACGTGGCTAGCCTGCGAAAGTCTGAGAGAGACTTATTTCCAACAGGGGCCACGGATGTTTTACCATCAACCCGCCGCAGCTACCAGATTTCCCTCACATGGCTCTGGTCGACCCGGACTAGAGTTACGGACAGCGACCAAACTGTCCAGCGCGGGATTCGAACCTCGGCCGTTCTGACCTTTGGATTACGAGTCAGTCGCCTTATCCACTCGGCCACGCGCTCTCCTAAACCGCCTTTTGAACCTCTAAAAGCACTCAGTCGTATCAAAGTAAAGAGAAAAGGGAACAATACACCACGGTTGCTATGTTGTGCTGAGGGTGTGAAATCTATCATTCAGAATAATAAATCGCTTTGTGACGAACAAGGACAGATTTTGTAACACAATTGCATCAGTTGCTTTTGTTGTCACCTGAATTCAAAGCGATTAGCGATCGCAGACACAGGAAAGTCTCTCAACCAGTAATTCAAAACAATCAAAGCCGCAAAAGTTTCTCTGAAACCCAGGTAGCTAGCGCGCTCGTTGTCCATTCCAGAAATTGTTTTCAAGAGTAAACATGAGCATATATCAAAAGAAGATGGATATATCTTCACATCTACCTCGGGCATTCGATTTCTTTGGTTTAGAAGCTGAGCAGTAAGTGTTTTAATCACACCCAAAAATATGAGAGAGTTGAATCGCCTCCCAATCGGCATTTGAACCAAACAAATTAAATTCCCGAGACAGAAATGTAGATATATCCTTCTTCTTTCGATTTATGCTCATGTTTGCTCTTAAAAACAATTTGTGGAATGCACAACGAGCGCGCTAGCTACTTGGGTTTCAGAGAAACTCTTGGGGCTTTGTTTGTTTTGAATTACTGATTGAGAGAATTTCCTTTGTCTGCGATCGCTTTGAATTCAGGTGTCAACAAAAGCAGCTCATGCTATTGTCTTACAATATCTAGCCCTTGTTAGCTACATGGGTTTCATAGAAACTCTTGGGGCTTTGTTTGTTTTGAGTTATTGGTTGAGAGAATTTCTTTTGTCTTCAGTCGCTAATCGCTTTGAATTGAGGTGTCAGTCAAAAGCAACTGATGCTATTGTATTACAAAATCTGCCCTTGTTTGCTAAACGTTGTTTACACCAACTTCAGATCACGTGATTGTCCTCTTGAGGAAACTTTCTTTTCATAAGTTAAGAATTTCATAACATGAAAAGCGTGATGCAAGTAGCCGTATTATAAATAAAGAGATGATTTTCCAAGTGTATGGTCACTTGAACTTGAGTGAAATGTTAGCGGAATTTGTCTATTCTATTCGTCGGAACTGGCAAGTTGACTGTAAGTACTTCGTATAATTAACTTTTTATGAAGCTTCACTCATCGTATCGTTAAGCATGTAAGAAACCGTGAAAAGGCTGGTTCTTTTCACTATTTATTGCTGATATGACCTGTATGTTGCGTTGATTGTAGGCATTTTGCTTTGAGCACATCAACGTGTATTTTCGTTGGAATACAATATTTTCAACTGACTAACCTTCAGTGTTATCTATTGTCATTTGCCTTTCACTCGGCTGTATACATTGAGTAGCTTTTTCTCTCGCTTTTTCTCGTATGAGAGCTTAGGCCCCAAATCTTCATTCGCTGACAAACTGACATGCCTTTGACGCTAGGGGAACAATTTACTGCAAAATTTTGAAAGCCTTACTCTGCATACCAGAGAGTTTACGAAATGAAACGGCAACGCCAGCCACAACGTCATCTTGAATTTTGCAAAAAAAATATTTTTTTTTGCATAAGATGTTTTCATTTTAGTTTTTATGAACATTTCTAAACTCATACTTTACTTTAATTAACTCAAGAATGCACAGGACAGCACTTAAGAAAACTCGTTACTTGTTCCCATAGACTCCACATTGAGATGGGTAGATATAATTAGGCAATAACTCCGCAAAACCTGGAGATTTTTTAACCGGCATCCAAATTTGTATACACTCATTCTTTTTTATAAGAAACTACGGTCCGTGGCTGGTAGGCAGTTTCCTAAATTTTTGGGCCATTTGGCTACCAAAAGTTTCTTATGTGTTTCTTATATTTTTGATTCCGGCAATGTAGAGTTAATTTTGTTTTGTCTAAAGGGCTCCCAAATTACTCAGTAAGACCTCAAAACAAGTAAGTAACATGATTCGCACTCAAAATAATGCCCAAACAGTTTCTATAACTGTACTATGTCAAAACATTTTTGTGTGCGACAGGAAAATTACAGCTGTAAATTACAAAAGTTTCTTAGCATTTTTCTGTTCAGGTAGGGTTGTTTCTTAGCTTTCGAAAAATTGAGCCTACCGTTTCTTGTAAGCGGTTTCTTATAAAAAAAATGAGTGTACCCGAACATCTGGAGAGTCTAGGTTTCTTGAAAAAAATTCGGGAAAATTCAAGCATTTTTTTTTCCTAGTTGGGTTTTACGAGGGTAGGTAAAATTTAGAAAAATCTTCACGGGTTTCTTTTGTCCTCTTCGCTTATTCACCGTTTGATTGGTCCGTGAAAATGAGGCTTTGGAGGTTTCGGCCATGGGCCACGAGCCATTCGGCTACGAACGACATTTGTTTGCATTTGTTTCCTATGCTCCCTACCACTAAAGGTTCAACTGCCTGAGAAGGACCTTTCTTTCTGTGAAAACTAACATTTAAGATGCGTGTGTTTTACTTCGGAGGCCAAAATCTAAAGGCTTTCAACAAAGATTTTTCTAAAAAATATAGTATGGCAGTCTTCAGAATTTGATAGCAAAAATAACTGATTACTCATCAAAAATAATATACATTGCCACACGCTTCACTGTTATTTGATTCAGAATTTGATTGCGGTCAAACCATCATCTGCCGTCATTTCAGGATTTCAGGATTGAAGAAAGAGACTCCGGTCGGTTTCATATCATCGATGCAACCAAAACGTGCTATTTACAATATTTACAAACACTTCTAAAGCCTGTCTCACATAAAATGTCAAGCAAATTCCTCATGAATTAAACAACTAAGGATTTTTGGATGAGCTATTTTACGTTATCGCAAATTCAACCTGACAATTATTGTGAGACAAAATACGTTTTGTTAGGAGAGCATTCGGACACTTTTGCACACTTTAGGTCAGCAAGTGCACTGGATTGATCTTTGTATAGACCTGAGTAAATCAATTTTGGGGTCTTCGAATCTGTCTAAAAAAGCTAGGAAATCCATGCTATGCAGACGGATAAACTTCGTTTTCTTTCAAGGATTCTCTGTAGTTTCTTGGTTACAGTTACTTTTGCAAGACAAAGAACATCAATTTGATAAAAACATTGTGTGCTTCTAAGTTTTATAAAGGAATCAGCAAAACCTCCAAGGGGGTACTCAGGTATATTCAGGATAGGGCTGCTTAGGTTACTTTTTGGGTCTAAAATTTGGGCAAGAATAATTTTTTTCCCTTTTTTGGCAAATAAGAAATATGCTCAAATACCCTTCCTAACAAAATTAAATAATAGCTAAAAGGCCTGCCTTTTCTATAAAATTGTACAATCAAAACATATGTCAACTGCAAATAAAAACGTACATACAATAAGTTAATGTGAAATGACATCTACAAATCTTGTAGCAGCTACCATTTTAAAGGGGCTCCGTCGCCAAACTGTAAATAAATATTTAAACACCGCACGTGTCCATTGTTCTCCATTGTTTTCTGCAGTTTGTTTGGTGGCTTCACCCGAGCCACCAAAACATGCTTGATAAAAATCCACTCATATCCAAGCAATCGTAAAGAATATGAATGTTTGGTTTTTTCCTCTGTGAAGTACAAAGATCGATCTTCAAAACGCTTTCATTTTTGAAAATCAGGTAAACGTCTGTGTGATATTGCCCATCAAAAACTGCAAAATCACTGTTTCGACCGAAATTTGGAGACGGAGCCCCTTTTAAATTGCAAAGAAATTTGAGGAAGCTTTCATTATTCTGACGCTGTTATTTCGAAAAATATTCAAGATTTCTGAAAGTCCAACGGTAGAATAGTAGCTAAAGTTTCTTTCAAGCCATTCAATTAAAAGAAATAAGCCATAGGATGTTGCACCCAACTTTTTACACCGATTTAAAGGGGCTCCGTCGTCAAACAGTAAACAGATCCGTAAACTCGCACGTGTCACCAATTATCCATTGTTCATCCATTGTCTTCTGAAGTTTGTTTGGTGGCTTCACCCAAGCCACAAAAAAGTGACCGTTAAAAATCCACTTATATCCGAGCAATCGTAGAAGATATGAATGTTTGGTTTGTTCCTTAGTGAAGTAAAATGATTAATTTCCAAACAGCAACTTTCATTTTGAAAAAATATGAAAATCCTGTGTGATATCACCTTTCAAAAAACTGCAAAAATCATCGTTTTGTTCACATTTTGACGACGGAGCCCCTTTAAAGATTTAGAACCTACGCTAGGTCTGCTCATCACGGTCGTTCAATTCTTAGCTGTTTGGATAAAATACTTTAAAACGCTTCAAATCCTGGGATCAAATCACAGTACTTTTCAGTTCAGCTTACTGACAATCGTTTCATTCCTGCTGAAGGTAGATCAAGAAACTGCGAAGGCCTTCTTTCCTTCTCAATGGCAACATTGCTTCCTGCTGATGACATACTGTAAGATCTGTTTACGCGGCCAATTTTTGAAGAATGTTCATGTATGCTGTCTTGTCGTATGCTCATCTGCCCGGATTTGTCTTCGTAACCTGGAACGTTTACCTCTCCGAAAACCTACAGAGAGAAATATATTGTTTAAAATATGAACATTCCTGTGGGCTGCAAACATAGGAAAATGTCTGTAGAAAGCCAAATACCGCTGAAAAGTATACGATCTAACAAGCTCCTGGATAAAATAAACAAAATCCGCCAAACAGAAATTTAGATTTACCCTTCTTATTTCGTTATTAGCATGTAACTTCTCCACCTTTCGCTTGCACAAGGCAAGAGTTTGCCCTCCTAGTTTCGGGGAAACTTTTGCGGCTTTGTTTGTCTTGAATTTCTGGTTGAGAGAATTTCATTTGTCTGCAGTCGCTAATCGCTTTGAATTCAGTTGTCAATCAAACTCAACTGTTGCTATTGTATTACAAAATCTGCACTTGCTATGCTTGCACTTTATGTCTGCAATCAAAAGGCGCAAATGTTTTATGGACACCCTGTACTAGAACGTTACCTCTACAATTGCTCCATTATTCAGCTTCAAGAAATGCCTGTGCAATTCCCTCAACCCATCCAGATGTATGGTATGAATAGAAATATGTGTGATTGTCTCTTTACGTGGTTCTTTCTTCTTCTTTCGTTTTTGATCGTGTTCCCATTCTTCCTCAGGTACCTAATGAAACAATAAATATGAAAAACACATTAAGATAAAACCGAGACAGGACCCTGATTCCTAACTTTCCCGCCCTAACAGCATCTGCTAATACACATAAAGATACAGACGAAACAGGACGCTAATTTCCAACTTTTCCACCCTAACAGCATCTGCTAATGACTATTATTTGGATTAGATTTTTAGAGACGACCAGAAATGTTCTATGTAAAAATACGAGGGCATATAGCTCGAAAGCTCTACCAGAGTTCTTTCTATATGTCCTCTTCAGCTCCACTGATTTAGATGCATTGCGTAAATTATATTTCACGCGTTTTTCATTATCCGTATAATTTAGCATCATATTATATTAGTTTAACATGTAGCTTTTAGCTGAGAATATACATGAAATTGAAAAAAAAATTGACGATGGTAAATAACAAAACAAACACGAAATTAACAACAATTACAAGGTTTTGTGGCGCAGTGGTGTAACACTCTGACTTTGCAGCCAGAATAGTCAGCATAGGGCCCGATCCCAGGTAGAGCCTCACAACTTGAGCGTCATGACAAGTTGTCACAGACTCAATTAGCTCTTTTCTACTTCTGCGATACCAGCGCATGGCGCTAAAAACAGCAACTTCACTTCAAATTGCATTCGTGAAATTCAGAGCTGGAATAAAGGGGGCCTGGGGGATACAGATACTTTTGTTTTGTCAAGGAAAAGCACGCACTCATTTGAAAGCAAAGATCTATTAAGAGTTTGAAGAAGAAACCATTTGATGATAAAGTCCTGTGGCTAACGAAGTTTTTGATTAGCTATGCTTCTAGCTCAGCTTTTGTTCATAATGTAAGGGCAGTGACAGTTTGACCGTGCTGTTTTCCTGACTCTGCTGCCAGAAAACTTTTTGGCCTACCCAGAAAAAACGACTTACCTCCTCCTCTTCCCACGTATAATGATAAACATTCACTTTTCTCTGTTCCCCTTCTTGCCCTCTCCATTGTTCAGCTTTCCTGCATATATACCCAAGTTCTTCATTCGACATCTCCAAGTCATACGGTATAAAGAACGTAGTCTCGATTCCGTGTAGCCTCCAGTAGATGTCCAACATCCTCCCATTGTTATGTAATCGCATGAAATACATGTAGAGAATGACAACAGCACAGAATGTCGTCACTGTGTAAAGGAATATTGTCATGGCAATACTGATGAACAGGGTCACGGCACCATTACTGTAGTAACGGCTAAAATGGTAGAAGAGCTTGTATGCATCACCAATAGGGTTGTCTCCACCAAGGTTTATGTACCTGAGTTTTAAAGGAATAGAATACAGTCATTGATCTGTGAAACTATATGCGGCTTGAGAAAAGATTTTTTAAATTGTAAGAGTATGCAAGCAGTAGTACCAACATAATATAGAAAATTAACATAAAATAAATTGTACTTTGAACAGAGAATGATTAAGACCCCGTTTACACGGTAGCGGATCAAAAGTGTTGCGGATCAAAGTGTTACGGATCACCCTCCCGTCTACACGGTAGCGGATCAAAATTGTATCGGATCACGGTCTCGTCTACACGGTAGTGGATCAGCGGTCACCATAGAAATAGGGCGAGGTCACATTCAAAATTTTCTCGGATTTTCAGTGATTTCCTTTTGACGTCAAAATTTCAAAACAATCTGCAATTATGATTAAACCTCGTTTGTATGGAAAATACCCTCGTAATGAATCCGAATCAAAATTCATGCGGCTCACTTGCGTTTACACGGCGCAGAGCAAGAGTGATCTGATACAAAAGTGATCCGACACATAACGAGTTCGCTTTCGTAGCAGGATCAAAATTGATGCGGATAGCGGAGCAGAAGTGTATCGAATCACTTCGAGCTCGTGTAAACGGGAGGCTGCTCCGCAACACTTTTTGTATCGGATCAAAAGTGATCCGCTACCGTGTAAACGGGGTCTAAAACACAAACTTTCGAGTGATAACGGGCTTAGCTCGAAGCGTCGTGTTTTAATCACACTCTGTGCAAAGTACAATTTATTTTATGTTAAATGTTTATACTAATAGAGACATTGCACAGCACGCGAACAAAAAGATTTTTTGTGCATAGTAGTATCAACAATTGAAGTTTATTACAGACCAATCAGTGAACTTTCTTCGCCCGAATATTAACAACTTTACAGGAACATCAATTCAACTCTAAATAGTTTACTTGAGTAAGCTTCTCCTTCGATAAATGCTTCAAAGTAGATAGCAGTATTAGGTTTGAGTTTAAGACTCTCTGGAGTAAACTCTTTGGAGCACACAACGTTACAGTTACATGATCAGTAGCTTCTTGAACCAATATAGAAGATTTGGAACCCTTTTAAAGGTTCAAGGAGAAATTTCCTTCTCAAGCAGTAACGGGAAGGATGTACAGATATTTTGCACGCAGTGGCGGAGCGATGAGGGGGCAGGGGTTTGGGGGTCCGGACCCTTTCACTTCTCCAAAAAGATGGTCACTGAGATTCTCACAAAAATGCAATAAAATTGGTTTTTCAGGAGGGGTAAGCCGGATCAAGCCTTCTTGTCGTGTTTAATCAAGACAATCTAATAAATATTCTTACCAAATATATACTGTAAATTCTGCCAAAAGGGCATTGCCTACGTTTTCCGATACCGTTAAGGGCGTTGGCGTTGTCATGCAAAATCTTCCAGGAGTTGCGCCTCAGACCCCTTCATGTTCCAAATGCTGGCTCGACCGCTGTAACGAGCAACGAGACCTGGGAAAAAATTCTTCAGAATCTATCAATTTTACGAAAGATCTTTATCGTGCAGTTCTTCCGGGCACATTTTAAGATTCGAATTCCAAAATTTGCTGGTAAGGTGTCGTGCAAGAACTAACTACGACTTCGAGACACCTTGCGAACAATGTGGGGTGAGAGGCCGAGCAGCTTATACAATTTCCGTCAGGTGACTAAAGTTAAGCTCGGTCGAATGAGGTCAAACTCCGGATGGGCGACCTCTCGGAGGCCTGACCTCGCAACTCACCTCACCGTCCTTCGGAAGGGACAATAAACTAGGGGTCCCATGCTTTGATGCGGCATGCATAGTGGGCTTAAATTAGCTTTCAGTAGCTAGAAATACTTCCAGCCCACTTAGAAAATGAAATAAAATAAATGAAAAAGATATAAAAAGTAAATTACTGAAAAAAAACTTGCGAAAGAGCCAAACTGTAAACGCCAGAAACAATGTTGCTTTATTTTTGTGGAATTTGTCTTATTTATCTAAAAATGTAAAAATATGCATACCGTTGTTTGGCTGTGTCAACAATCAAAATCCAGACTGGATCTAAAGCAGTTTGTATCCCGAATGCAATGATGAATCGTGAAAAGAGATTCGGAAACTTATCATATAGAAGCTGGAAGAAGAATGTAAACAGTATCATCACAACCAACAGCATGATATTCGTGAATGGACCCATTATGATTAGGCCTATTTCTTCTCTTGTTCGAAGGATTGTGTTCTGGAAGCGGATGTTGACGGTGTATGGTAAGTACTGAACACTGCAAAAGAAAGTACATCTTTGAGTTTGGATTTCTAGCACAGATTAGTCTGAAAAAAATTAGTCTCTTGCGTCTTCAGACTCTTGACAAGTAAGTGTTTTCAAGGGGCTGTACGAGCTAAACTTCCAAAAATTGTAAAATTTTTCCCCCTAATGCAGGCAAGTAGCAGCAGATACATTGCAAATGAAGATGTTTTCTACATGTTTGAATCCCGTAGAATTCGCCAGTGCAATCAAATTTTTCATGCCATCAACGATTATAAAGATACAGCTGGATTCTGAGCAAAGAGTTTAGCCTAAACACACAGAAGGCAACAGGCAGGCTAAAGAAATTGTACGCCACACGCCAATTTTTTTTTAGAGAGGAATTTCTCATTGAATTTGATAATATTGGCCAGCTGATCTTTATCTTCGTTAACAAAAATCTTGTACAGCCCCTTGTAAATATTGTATACCCAAAAAAATATGAGGATTGAATCGCCTCCCAATCGGCTTCCGAACCAAACAAATAAAATCCCCGAGGCAAAACCATTTCTGGAATGCACAACAAATGAGCTAGCTACTTGGGTTTCAGAGCATCTTTTGCGTCTTGCTTTGTTGTTGCTTATGACTTGACCGACCGACCAAGCATATAATTCCCTTTGTCTGCAATCGCTAATTGCTTTGTACTTGGGTGTCAATGAAAAGTAGCGGATTCTGAAAGATATTTTTCCTTGTTCATTTCATTTTAAACATATTTATACATGATAACAATACAGAATTATAATTCCTGATTTATAATTGGCCCTGTTAAAAAAGAAAAAAAATTGAATAAAGTTACAATATTTACAATTTGTCAAAAGAATTAATAGGTATGCATCTAAATACAAAGAAGATAGAAAGACGAAAACCATAAAAGAAACACGGGCGGTATCAGCAATTGTTTTGATAGTCTTTTGAAAGCACCAATCGAGGGTGCCATTTTAGCTTCGAAGCTCAGCTGGTTCCAGGGTCTGGACCCACGAGCCGAGAAGGACTTTGCCCATTTCTAGTTCTCATCAGCAGGACACGAAAGTCAGACACGGTATTTCTTAGGTTCAAGTAGCCTGATAACCAGCCCAATAATGCGCTGGTTATCAGGCAAAGGCTCATGTGGCTATTCTCTGAACATTTCGTGAAGATATCTGACAAATATTCAGGTGCAAGGCGATTAATTGATTTAAAATCCATGGTCGATGTTTCAGCCTTCATCAACTGTCGGCCAGCAGAGACTCTGGATCAGGTTAGGGCCAGATGCATCATAAGCACTACTTGTGACAATTCCCGTGGATCGATTTAGCAATATTTGCAGTATTTGCAGTTTAGTATCGCCATAGCACTCCCAGACCGAGCAACAAAAACGGAAGTGGGGTTCCACCAGGCTGCAACACATTTTATTCAAAGTCCATTTTGGAAGAAACTTCTTAAAAGGGCTGTGCAAGACTTTTGTAAACAATCAGAAAGTACGGGACAACCCGCGCACGTGACTAAAGCCTTGGGTTTTTAATGGCGGCCAGTTTCATCGCAGCTTCCACGTAAGTTTCAATGCAGTGTCTTCTTGTCAATGTCTATGAAATGTGATGGAACTTTTGATATCCATTATAACTTTCAAATACTTGGCGTTCGAAAAATAGAACAAATCATCCATCAAAGCTTCGATCACCAAGATTGTCGCAGATACTTTGGATTACTATTCTCTGTGCAAAATCACCATTAGCTATGTTATGTTTAGCCTAAACACATTCATTGATTTGACACGCAGAGAGGACGGATTGTACACCCCCTTTAAACAAAAAACATACCTGTTAATTGGAATCAACTGAGCAACCAATAAAATCCATTGCCCAACATAATGCAAATACATCCTCAGCCACCACGCAATAACAAGCATTAATAACATGGACCAGAATTCTTTGCTTTTATATTGCCATAAGTCCAGTTCAATTGGCAACATTCGTTTGACATATTGCATGCGCCGTTGACCTTTGCGAAGCATGCTGTCTTTACCGGACCATTTCGTTCTGAATGAATAAAATTGAGATCAGGCAGTTGATTTTAAAGTAAGTAAATTTGACGTCACAGTCAAAGTATAGCATATCAATTAAACTTGACGTCATAATCAAAGAGTACAACAGACCTTTTAGCTGTTCTAATACAACGTCAATCGAATGAAATCTTATGCATTTTGTAGAATTTTCGAATGTGAACAACAGTGATAGAACCCAACGCCACTCTTTCGAACCTTGCGTATAAAACTGTATAAAAATATCACTCGATCCACACTCTTTTTCAGAATAGCTAAAAGGACTATTGCAAGAGACCTTTAAACATATTTTCACACCCAGTAAAAGAGATTGAGGGTGTGTCTGATTAGTAATCCTAAACTTACTAAATTCTGAAAAAATATATTTCCCAATCAAAAACAAAAATCTTTTAACTAGCAAGTTTAGGATTCACCATGGCGAAAATGAAAATTCCTTAGAAATTTCGTCGCTCAGGTTGGGTTCTTGAGCTGATATGAATTTTCTGATCTGTAAATACCGACAAAAAATCATTATAAATATTGAAAACATTGTTTAAACATGGTAAAAATTTGTAAATTTATGTTTTTGTAGCTTATTATTCTGTATTTTATTTCCTTTTTTACAAATTTTAGTTTCTTACAAAGTAGGTTTAAATTAGCTCTTATCTTGCAGCTAGTTCAACATGTATGTCTACTTTAAATAAATTAATAATAATAATAATACTAATAACTCACTTGATGGAATAAGTGTGTTGTTCCAGTTCTTCAAGATGAGTTAATTTCTTGCTCTTGCGCTGTTGCTTCAATAATGGGGTCTTGGGAAGCATAGTGTAGAACTTTGATTCATGTTCTCCTTGATGGCTTTGACGAATCTAAAAGAGAAATATTTATTACCTAACTATTGATACATGCCATTGGATTGATTAATCTCCAGGTTTACACTTAGATGCAGCGAAAAATGAAACAATCATCATTTATCGCTAACTTATGAACGGGATCTCAGGGATACCCATAATATATGTTTTGGAAGCCTTTCGGTGAAGGTTGAGAAGAGTAGAAATATGGAATAACTGCTTTGGATAGAGAACGCTCCAAGACCGTAATTTAGCAAGAGAGAGTAAAATTTCCATGCCCTGTGACCTAAGATAGGGAAAAGATCAAGATATCAATTATTCTGCAATGGTGATCGATTGTCTTTCTGTGAAAGAGTTGGGAGCTACTAGATTATAAGTCGGAACAAAGACAGAGATTCAGTTGATATATAATTGCCCCTGTAATTAGCAGTAGATTTCCAAAGAGAAATTGGCACGATGAAAGCCCCTGCAATCTAAAAGCACGAAAGAATAAAACTTGTTCGAGGTATTTGATATTTTTGATATTTGATATTTGATTCTTTTAAGGAGGGTTGCCCTTCAGCCGGAGCTGTTTTACAAGGGGCCCTCCACTTAAAACACTACTTACAATATAAATTTACAAAGGAATAGATTAAATACACTATCATTAAATACAATAAAAACCATAACAATAAAAACCTAATAACATTTTACAAAGTTTGAGATAAAGGAAAAGAAACACTAACTTCTAAATAGACTGTCTAAAACTATTTAGGGAAGATGCCTGCTTGATTTCAGCAGGAAGGTCATTCCATATCAACTAATCAATAGACCTTTTACCTATGCTAAAAAAGAGTCTGGATCGAGCGTTGTTTTATACATTTTTATATGTGAAGTTCGATCGAGTGGCGTCAGAGCCTCTATCACTATTGTGCACATCTGACAATTCTGAAAGAGGAGCAAAATATCGTTCAATTCTGATTCTTTTCAGAAGAGTTAAAAGTTCTATTGCTGAATCAAACTGCTACGAGACTGCTTGAACACGGCAGCAATATTGCAAATAAGCTGCTCAAACTTTGCCTCGATAATACCACAATACTGAAGCAGTATTGTGTTAAAATGCTCTATTATTGCATCAATATCATTTCGATACATTAGAGATATCAGTATCGTCAATATTGCAGGAATATTTTCAAAACGTAGAATCAATATCAAAAAAATTGTCTGCATATAATAATAGCTGCGGTCACACAACGCGTTCTTACATCGTTGTGTCTCTTCAAAACAACGGGTTAGTTAAGCTGTGATATGTGACCGCATTTTAATTTCACGTACAACGCTGTTAGAGCGCTTTGGTCTTGAGAGCTGATTCCATAAGAAAACTATCAGGTACAAAGAATAACGGGCAAACCAAGGTCCCAAGCTGTATTTTTAGCGTTTTTTGGATTATAAACCAATCGCAGCCTTGCTTAGTTGTCACATGATAAATCATATCACTGTGTGACGGGATTTCATTGCATTGTATCGTTATATTGCGGTACTTTCAGCTGATAAAAACAAATTGCAAGAAAGTGAAGCAATACACATTACAAAGGGAAATTGTAAAAAGATTCGGATGCAAAAAAACGAGAAGATTTAGCATACTGAGCCCTAAATCTTCTCGTTTTTGGATCCGAATCTTTCTACAATTTCTTGTTAAGCACACTCAGGCTAAATCTCCTCGTTTTTTTTGTATCCGAATCTTTTTACAATTTCTTGTTAAGTACCTTATCTACCATGAAGCTACAACAGGAAGATACAGTAGTATAACCACAGCCAATATGTCAGTGCTTACTTACCTTGTAATACATTCCAGGTTGTCCTTCAATTTGTTTCAAACCACTTCCTTTTCCAAACACATAAACATCATCATCGTCAGAATATTCCGATCCACTGGACGATTCATCTTCATTCAATTCAACGCCTTTTTCTTCAACAACTTTACGCGAACCATAAACAGTGAATGGCCTTGCACTGCCCTCGTTACCAGAAGGTTGGGCTCGAACAGAAGGCATGGTAGGCTTGCGTTGCCTCAGATCATTTGATACTTGAGAGACTTTGCGTAGCTTTGCTAATGAAGGCGCATTGGATACAGCTCTGTCTGAATTCTACAAAAGCGATGAAAATATTCGATGAATTTCAAGTGATTTTTCTTTTAAGGAATCGGCCCTTGCACTGCATTCCATCCCAAGTGTTTTTGTATTAAAGAAGGGGAAAAGGAGCACATGCACGCTTATTTTGGAGAGATGGCACGACTTTACTATTCTTACAACATTTTACTACATTCGTTAAATCAGGGCCGTGTCCATGCATCTATTATTCCTTTCAAAGCAAAAAACGGAAAGTTAAATTTACAGGTTCTTTGGAAAATTTCCATGATACAAATCATGACTAGGCCCTTTTTCAAAACCTCTGGTTTTGGATGCACTGTAAATTTTGAATTTACGAACTTGTATCTCCGGTGTTTGGTGGACGATTTCTAAATGCAAGGTATGTGCATCTAAGATGAAGATTGATGAATTGAGCTGTGAACTCGGAGAGCAATGCTATCCTAGTGTTTGGTTCCTATTTCAAGTCAAAAGTGGGTATCTTTTTTTGAGACACCCGGTTTAAAAATAAATATCAAAATAAATATGATAACAATAATTTTCATTGTTTGCAATATCTATTACCTTTCTTTGTGGTACTGCAGGCACATCAATGGTCAAATTAACTCCACTTGGCCCTGGCTTTGCCTCCATTTCGTCATCATCGTCATTGCTGTTATAAATATCAGAATATGCCGGGGGTGGCTTCGCATCTTGCAACGATATAGTACTTGCCATTATTGACGGGGGTAGTGCTTTCTCACTCGCTGTTGAAGTGAGGTCTTTCTTTATTTCAGACTTTTCAGTCAGATCGACTTTATTGAGAAGCTTTGAAGTTTGTGATGTGAATTGTAATTCAACTTCGTATTCTTTCTGACCTTTCAAATACCTGAAAGATAAAAAAGAAGTTATCTTTCAACAGAGTATCGTTGAATGAGCTATATGTATCCATTATTTAGTGAAACAATGAAATCGTTCTGATCAATGCAATAACAGTGCTATCGCAAGTAATCAATCTGACGTCACAATCGTAGAATAGGAATATGGTTCGAGAAACCAGGGAAGATGTTCTTCAAAAAGAAAACAACAAAACTACTCCCATTGATTTGGGAAGTTCTGCCCCTTCCAGGTATAATTCAAGCCTTCTTAAGCATATAAAAACACAGTTGTTGTGCGTGTTATACGTCAATTGTATTTAAAGTCATAAATTACTTTAAAAATTAATTTACGATTCGAGCATAACTCTTCATCAGGTTTATAAGATAGAAAGAAAAGCGAGAATAGAATGATCAAATTAAACATAGTATCCTTTGGGTAATTAAAACTACAGAGAGACCCAATAAAATGAAGATTTTTTTCAAATTCACCAAAATTTGATTATATTACTGATACTGGAAAATTCTTTGAGTGGCAAGGACCAAATTAGTTTCAGCCATATTGCAATTTTACGACAATGTTTCAATTTTATTAGGTCATTCAGTACTAGCATAATAGCAATAACTTCTCACTGCAACAAACACAGCTTCTAAGTTATTTCTTCGGTGGGAGCTAATCTTGACAATTGAGAAAATACAGAACATCCAAGTGAAGAAAATGATTGTACGAGATTAGCCGCACAAGAATGGCTGTACAAGATTTTTGTAAACCATAGGAAAGTGCAAGACAACCCGCGCACGTGACTAAAGCATTGGGTTTTTAATGGCAGCCAGTTTCATCGCAGCTTCTACGTAAGTTCCATTGCAGTGTTTTCTTGTCTATGTCTATGAGCTATGATGGAACCTTTGGTTTTCATTAAAACTTTCAAATATTCGGCGTTAGAAAAAAGAACAAATCCTCCACCAAAGCTTCGATCACCAAGACTATTGCAGATTCGTTGGATTACTATTCTCTATACAAAATCGCCATTAGCTACGTTGTATTTAGGCTAAACACATTCGGTGATTTGACACGCAGAGCCACGCAGAGAGGGCGGGATGTACAGCTCCTTTAACGCCTTCGTCCTCGTATGTTGTATAGCAAAATACTTTTATCGTGAAAAGAAAGGCAAGGTACATCAGTTTAGCTTATTCAAAAGAAGAAGGCTTTACACAGTACTTACTTGGGCAGTCTGACAATCTCAAAATACAGATTACATAACCAATGATCAATATCTGAAGACATCAATTTCTCGATTGTTTCAAATTTGTCAATCGATGCATCCATGTTTCCACGTAGCATTGGAGCCTTGTGTCTGCAATAGAATTTGAATGTTCATAAAATGTGATGTGGCAGCTGTTACCGCATGAAATAAGTAAAAGACTCCAGCACCCTTCCAATTTTCAACAAGCAAATAAGGTGCTGGAATGGTGATGAATGCAACTGTAGTATCTGTACCAGTATATGTATATGAAGCTTGTTTTCAGAGCAGGATAGACCTTGATGTATACATCTAGTATTTAGAGTGAAAATATTACTCATTCCTGTTTCTAATATTACTCATTCTCCTGAAAATATTACTCATTCTCCTGATAATGACCACACGGTCGAAACAAGTTGGGAATTGAGATAAAATCCATAAATACAGTGGTGTCCCGCATATAAGAAACATAAATTTAAGAAACACAGACCCTGATTTTCAAAATAATACCCCATTTTATAAGAAACTTGTTCAGGTCTGAAAAAAGCTTGTTTCTTAATTAAAAACTGTGTATTGCAACCTTGCAATTTTTGAGCTTTCTAGTTCAATTGAACTGTACCTATTCAAATGAAAACAAGAATTTTGTATGCAAACCCAGAAGTAGAACGAATGTCACTTTTTTAATATCAGAGCTTCTTTTGCAAGAAATCAAAAGGACAGAGAAATTCAAATAGGGTAAGCGAACTATCACGTTGAACTGTTACCAGGCTTGGTGTAGACTGAGGAAAGCTATGAGAGATATGGTCGCAATTTTGGGGGCATGTCAGAAACTTTGCTTGAAAAAGCTCCCACTATTTTTTTCCCTTCCAAGTTGCGAAAAGACATCTTAGCCAGAAAAAGACATTTTTAGAAACGCTTAACAAATGAAAAATTGTCTGTGCAATTTTTGAAGTCTGCTCTAGAAAAAATATTTCAGATACAAAACGACTCCCTAATCTAATACATNTGAAAGTTCCCAACATCTTTCTCTTAAGAGTTGCGAAAAGAAATCTTAGCCACAAAAAGACATTTCTTGAAACGCTTAACAAATGAAAAATTTTCTGTGCAATTTTTGAAGTCTGCTCTGGAAAAAGTACTTCAGATACAAAATTACTCTCTAATCTAACACTTACTTTCCATCAGCAATATGGAAATTGCCATCACAAATGGGGAAACAACCCCAGCCAACCACTTTATCAGTAGGGGTCACAGAACCACGTAGGATTAGCAGTTCGAATAACAAAACCATTCCAGCTTTCATGTCAGGTCTTGAAGGGCAGACTGCAAACACACTCTGATCAATCTGCAAAAAAACAAGAGGAATGACAGCTTTTAGTTTTCATATACCGGGTGAGCCAGAAAAAAGTTCCCACTTTTGAAAATTCATAGCATCAAGAGTACTGAATGGATTGGAAAGAATCAATATTTACTTGACAGCCAAATGATTGAAGTATTTTTGTGATTTTTCTCGCCTTCTTACAAACACTGGAAACACTGGAAAATTCAGGTTTACAAAAACTTGATGGTTGCAAAATGACAGAAAAAGGCCTAAAATGCTTGATCAAATCATAAAGGACTCCTCGCTCAGAACAATAGAGAAAATGCAATTTTTCATGGGTCAGAGATATCGTCAGCACATCTATTGCCATGACATTGAAATCTTTAGTATCGGTTTGAAAATCTATGTCTTATAACTCTTGAGAGAGGTAATATCGGCACTATACTAAATATCAATTCTGATACATTTGTCTGACTGAACACTCCAAACGCCGACGAGTCATACCAAATCTCCCACGCTTGCCCAATACATAGACTTACTCCATTCGTCCCAAGGTTTTCAAAAGGGGATTTATTTCATAAGTAGGCGCCAAGGGTTCCAATTGGAAAAAAACAGCTACTGTGTTTTGTTGATAGTCGGTGTTTGTTTGTTTATCGTTGCTTGTTGGCTGCAGGAGAGATGTGCTTGATCACTCCTCTTGTGGTATAGTCGTGTAAATCGTCTTGTGAATCGTCTTGTATTGTTGTAATCGTATCATTAATGCAATTTGTGTTATATCAATCATAAGTTTCTTGTAAAATTTTAAAAATTATATTATCTTTACTTCGTTGTTATTAATTTATTTTGTAATTTGTAATTATTTACTGATATACATAAAAACAATTTTTTCACTTCATTCCGAAATTCTGAAATACGCGGAATAAAATACGCAACTGCGGAGGACCATAAAACTTTGTTCGTTCAAACATTCAGTTCAATATGTTGTTGTTTTATTGTAATAATTCAGTTCAATATGTTGTTGTTGTTGCAATGACTAGGACTCTGCATTGAGTCTACCCCGTACGTGGTTCGATTTTAAACACAGGTATGTCTTTGAAAAATTTCTTTGGTTAAATATTTTCAAATTTCAAAGTCGTTCTTCAAACTCAAATATGTTGACTTTGAATGGAAGTCTATCGAGCAGAAGGTACAAAATTTCTTGTAGATAAGTGCCGGAGAAAACATTAAAGATAATAATTACGAAAATAGAAAGCTGATGATTTTTGCAGCCAATTTTCCGTTCACCCTAACCAGAAACTACCAGAGTATTCGCCATGCAGGAAAGATGCTGAAAAGGGGAGTTTAGGAGTCGACGAAATACCTAGGAAAATTGTCCTGCATGTCTGAAAGATTTTGACAAGCATTGCAGTTTCATCCTTCTGAAAATGAATTTATAAGCAGTACAATAGGAAACTATTTTGTAGCAGCATTGTTAAGTTTCTTAAGGGAATACTGTTGCACGATCTCCGTGGAGGCGTGCTTAGTAGGCAAATATAAAAAGCCCTTCAAGGCGTGGAGAATCACAGGTCGATAGCAAGTACTTTTATGAACGATAGGATCCCTCCCGCCCATCCCCTCCCTGTTTTCAGAGATCCAGGTTACATGTATCAAATGAACGTACGAGCGATAGGAATAATTTGCTTTCCGTGTTTGTTCTATTTGGCACACCAATATACAATCTTGCTAGACTGACCTCACTACTATATGTGTATTGTAGTTAAGTTAATAAATAAAGTTATTTTCGGTTGAATGCAATGAATTAGAAAATAAAGGAAAAAACGCTCCATCCTACCACTTGAAATAATCTGCAACAACACACGCGGCAAAACTCTTACAATACTTCTTTTAATCAAAGAAACAAATGCTTAATGCAAAATTTTGATGGTAACTGAAAAGTGCATTTATTTACCTGTAGTTCAATATTGAAAAATTCTCCATCATGAGTTATCGGCAAGGTAGCACCTCCCCACATTTGTCCCTTCAGATTGGACCATTTCATCACATGACCACCAAGGCGACTGTAGAGTGATGCCATTAGAACGTATCTGCTTGCTAAAGGACGAGAAAGGACATAAGAAGATGAAAGCTTAGGTTTCTTTTACTTACACATTTACAATATCCGCTACAACAACATTAGTTTTCAGAGATGAATGTTTTCAAAGGTTCTCAAAATGGTAACCTTTATCCGGTTTATTTGACAAGTACTTTGCTGCAAGCGTCTTCAACTACGCATGTGATTTCTGAATGAATAGACGTGTGAAAGTGTGTCGTTATCTCTGGATCAGAGGCTACGTTCACAGTGTTCCGTATTCATTCTTATTCGCTTTTGTTGCTGAAAACGCTGCCCGTTCACATTGCTCCGTTGACCGTTCGCAAATGAATACGCCATCATTCACATTGCTCCAACAAGACGGTGTTGTTAACACCCTTTTCGATACAAAACCTTTCGTAGTAGCTTCAAAAATGCGTCAATCAAGAGGCTGTAGTCACTGTAATCATCAGCTATACAAAGGAATACGAAGCATTTTCAAATGTCTCCGTAAATCTTTCAAATCTTTAAAAAAGATGGATGTGAAATCATATGGCATTTTTCTTTAAATTGAATGGCTTAAAAGGAATTTATGGTTTGCTGTAAATCTGCCATGGAGATTTTCGATATCTTGATTTTTTTTCAAAATGGAGGCAAGTTAATTTATTTTGCAAAAATTCATGGAAAATTTTGAAAAAATTTAAGTGATCGTAAATCATAGACCAATTAAAGAAAAATGATATAACCTTCAAGGAAACCATAGTTTATGAAGGTCTACAATATGGTGGCAAGCAGAAATCTGTAGCTTTTCTGGTTTGAGATTTAGACATTTGATGACGTCATACCCTTAAACTTGATAAATGCCGCCATTTTCAAACTAATCCAGATATCAATAAATTTCCACGGCAGATTTACAGAAAAAATCCTAAGTTCCTTCCATGCCATTTAATTCAAAGAAAACTGTAATAGAATTTTACACCGACTAAAGATTTGAGCCCTATGTTCCTTGAAATTAATACAACCAAACCATACCTGGGAGCTTGTTTTTAACGCCACGCAAGCACTTGAGTTTAATTTGGATCGGTTGTGGAGTTCTGATCCAATCAACCTTCCATCTCCGGCATTTACTACCATCATATTGGCCATCAGCAAATACCAAATCACCATACATCGTCTACGATGAAATGAAACGAGGACAGTTAAATGCAAGAGGTAATATGATTAGGTAAACCAACCCCAGTATGGGTGAAGCAATTTGCTGCACGACAGGGGTGAATATGTGTCAATATCCTGCGACCTGAAACGGGTAAAAGAATTCTGAAAAGGAATCTGAATCAATTTTTGAATGTACGCAAAAATGATATGGGCTCTTACGCCACTCAACCGATCCAGGCTCTTATTTAAAATTGCTAAAGGTCTATAGGAGCAACTGATCCTCGAAAGAGCCTCTTAACCGAGAAGATCTCAATCCTACTCTGGCGCTTAAGCTCATAGTAGAGGCAAATTTCTCACCTTAACTTCTCCCATTTTCTTCGTCAACGCTTTCAGCAGATGGTTTTCAGATCTTCTAAAAGATCTATGGATACGGTCTTGCAAAAGGCGATCTCTTTGCATCAAATGCTCCTGAAATAAAGTAAATGAACAGAATAAGCACGGGGTTACTAATGCACAAATTTTTCCTTGCACGTCGTTGCCTGTACAGTCAAATTCGCATAAGTCCTATCGCTTCGGACCAAGGAAAATGACTCGATTCAAACGAGTTCCGACGTATGAAAGGAAACTTGAAAAGAAAAGTATTGATGAAGCTTCCGCGTTTGTTCGATTTTCTCCGACTTTGCGAACATTCGATTTACGTGAGTCCAACTTAAACAAGCATCTTAGTACCCTTATGTATCTCCGATAAACGTTAATATTTTTCAAGTTCAGCATAATGTTTGATTTGTGGAAAGGATTTTCAACTTCGACGATTAATTGATATGTTAGCGTTTATCAAAATAAGACGATCTCCCAATTAAAACACATAATTTTGCTGAGCAAACTTTTAATGACCAATTACTGCATATGATAAATATGATAAAAAGCGAGACAGCTACTATTACATACAAAGCATTATCAGGTCTTGCACCCGGCTATCTTTCAAACCTTTTCAAGAAAAACTCTGCGCGTGATATCAATATGAATTTGCGCAATGCCACTGCCGATGTCCTTGTTCCAAGGATGAAAATTTGCAGTGGGCAGAAAGCTATATCTTTCTGGGGTGCAAAGACTTGGAATGAATTGCCTTTGGATGTCAAACGAACACCTTCTCTAAGCATTTTTAAAAGTAGGCTGAAGAGTGATTTACCTCTCTCAGCCTAAATCTATTATTTTTCATTTATTTTTTAGATTGTAAACATAGGTAATTCTTAAGTAATTTTTTAGTAATATTGTAAAGTTTGGCACGGCCCCCTGTAAAGCAATCCTCTCGATTGATGGGGCTACCGTGTGAAAATAATGAAAAATGAAAAAAAAAATGAAAATGAAAACTGTACCTGTCTCATGAGTATAAGTTTGCATTTCCGTCTGAAAAGAGTCATGACATGTTTTTTTGCCTTCTCCATTGCCATCATTAATTCTTTCTGTCTGTCTCTTTCAATCCTCGCTTCTCGTTGCCTGAATGCTATATGCTCTTCTCTTAATCTTCTTTCCTCTTCCTAATTACAGTAGAAGCAAATAGTTAAGCAACGCCCTATTTTGTGATAGGTCAGTAAGAAGAAAGTGCAGTAGTTTTCAATAATATAGAAGCAAGTAGTTAAAGGCACACTGTCCCCTCCATAATTTGCTTCATCCAAAGAAAGCAAAGTCATTCATGCATAATTTTCATGGCCATGAAAATTACGCATGGATGATCCTGCCTTAGTTGAATAAAGGAAATTAGCGTAAATTTGTGGAATATTCAAAAGAGATCTTTATCGATTTATTTCATTCATCAAGGGGATAGTGTGCCTTTAAGCAACGCCATATTACGTGATAGGTCAGTAAGGAAGTGCAGTAATTTTCAATAATATCTTAATAACATGTCAACAATGACACCTCTTTTTTAAATAATTTGAAAGAAACAACTTACAGCGATAAATTGGCACTGTAAATTGCCTGGAAAAGCATAGATGATGCACGATACATTACACAGTAATGCAAACTATGAAATTATAACCCCAGTCTTGCATAGGGCTAAGGTTTTGAGGTTTGGAATCTTTTATCATCTATGAGAGTCAAAATCTTTCCAACTTCAAAAGACAGGTGTTTGTGCTGGATGGACTGGGATTGAGAATTTTGTTCTAACCAGTTAGCTTTCTGATCCATGAACAACAAACCTTAGTGGGGTAAATTTTATAGTACATGGGCGTAGTCATTGTCTTTTGCTGCCTGTGGTGTCGTACCAGTAGTGTTGTCTTGTAGTATAGTAATTAGAAAGTACTGTATAGTAGGTAACATGTAATGTAACATTTTATGAATAAAAAAATTTATAGTAATTAATTTCAATGATTTCTTAATTAAATTGAGACCCTAACGAAACATTTGCATTTTTACAGTGTGCTAATCAGGGCACAGTTTAGGAAAGGTAGCCCGAGAATACAATTCATACGCTGTTTGGCTCTCAACATATCCCATATTTCACACAAGACAAACCTGCACATCTTCTAATGAAATAGCAGCAATTTCTATGATCTCTTCTTCAACTTTCTTCTCGAACTCAGAAAGATAAGCAGAAATCTCTTCATCAGCCACAGCTTGTCTCAATTCTTCGACATATTTGTGCATTTCTCTTTGCTGTAGATTGTCATACAGTGACGGTGGCTGATTCTTTGCACCAATCCCAGCTTCATTGTCTTCCAATCCATCCATAAATTCATCTATTTTTGGAAGGTCCTCTCTTTCTTGAAAATCTGATAAATTTGATTAAAAAACATAGATAGTTTTCACAATGTATATTTGTGTGCACCATGAATTACAGTAGAATGATATCAATGATATCATGTGAGAGTCTGGTAATTTGAAAATTTTCATTTACTCTATTTGACATTGATGAGCAGTTCCAGCATTACATGACATCTATAAAGAAATACTTTTTTGAATCGCATGCCTAAAATTTTCAAGGCTGGCGAATGGCAGCATGCCACCAAGGTCCATTCGGACATACAATGTTCCCTTTACAATACGTTTGAAAGTAATCAAGATACCACAACCTGCAATGAGGATATTACAATACAAGATTTGGAGACCTGAAATGATAGGATTGTCATATTCAATATGAAAAAATTGTGCTCTGTGCTCCAACTTTCATTCAAAATGATATAACAATCTTCTAATTACATGAACAAGTATGACCAGTAAAAATCATCACACTTTAAAAGAAAAATATTTCCTACCATTCCCAATCTTTTGACCATCATATTCTTCAAAATCAGTGTCTAATTCTTCCCTCTCCTCTTTCTTGATATACTTATACATTTCCCATTCAAGAGATCCAGGAATCTCCTCTTTAATATCAGTTTGCTCTTGGCTTGCTTCCTCTGTCTCAGTTTGCACCATGAGTTCTTCACTTGGCTTCTGTGAGGCTGGTGGGGATTCAAAATTCATCATATCTTCTTCCATCTTCTCTACTTCACCATCAGGAACTGGATTTCTGTGTGGCATCTCATCTTCTTTTGGAATTTCTTCTTCCTCTTGAGTATTTTCATCTGGTACTTCTCTTATCTCATTTTCAATGTCTTCACTGTTTAACACTTTTTCTGCTTCTTCGTGCTGCTCAATTGCATTTTGATGTTCACTTGATTCTTCTTGAATTGAAATGGCAACATCTTCTGCCTGCAAAACAAAACAAATTTTTTCTGACAACTCAGTTTCATCATATTAGAGGGGCTAGCTCAGTTTCATCGTATAAAAATTCTACTACAATTAATGTTATGCAAAAAAGGAAATAATAACTAGATTTAATTCTAGGCTAAGATCCAACAAAAAAAGATTAGGTACAGTAAGTCCCCGCATACGAGAAACGAACATATAAGAAACTCCAGCCCGTCAGCATGGAGAATATTTTCTCCTTTATAAGAAACCAGGCAGCCTGATTTTTCCAGTTTCTTATAAATGATGCTAAGTTGAAAAAATAGTCAACTACACTACTGTTGTTTTTATGTGTAGCTTTAGTTACTTAGATTTGTAAAATCTGCTCAATGTCTGGGCCATATACAGCATTTCATATTTGCTTCATTCATAATCATTTCTTGGGGCATCCTATGCAGCATGATCCTTGAATTTAACGATGTTTTTTGACAAGAAATCATTACGTGAAAGAAAGTTTCTTAATGAGCATATAGAAATCTACAAGCCTCATTTGAAGATATTTTCTTGCATATAAGAAACCAGACAGCCTGATTTAAAAATTTGAGTTTCTTATGTGCGGGGACTTACTGTAACTATCATTGGAGATGCTATAATTTTAAATATTTGCTTTGAGTAATCATAACTTTATAAATATCAGCAAGGAGGCAAATTACAGTAGATCATGTTTACAAAACTGAAAATTTTCATTTCCACAGCTGGAATTTCAAAAATTTGAGTACTTCTGATTGTTTGCAATGGAAACCATGTATCTTGGGTGCATCTACTGTATGGCATAACACACATGGTGAAATTCATGACACCAAAACCATATCTAGTGACCTGCTGTGCATCACAATTCTCAGTGAAATGTGTTTTGCAACAGAACAAATTGCAATTGATAGTTTATCCTTGAGCTGTACACGTATATCAATTTTTGTTTAAAGCGTGTGATTAGACATTTCAATGGAAAGAAATAAAACCAATTCATTTTCAAAAGTTCTGTTTTGGGAAGAATTTCTCTGCCGGACTTTTTACAAGACAGTACTTTGTATCCTATACTTTATGCTTGTCAAGTTTTTAAAAACCCAGTGGATATTGTTATTAAATAATTTACTTGTCTATATATACTGCAAGGATTTACGAGAAGATAAAGTCTAGGGGAGCAGCCTCATAAAAAGTTTATTATGTACTAAATTTTTTGCCCAACTGAGGGTGGGTTTTTGCCTGAAAAGCTGACTCAAGTAAATGTTTCCAAGGTTGGGGACTCCCACTCTTCCAGCCCTCTGACTTGCATGCTCATGATTTTGTGTAGCCCTGGTTGAAAACTTTGTTGTGCCCATAGAAGAACTTCAGTGTAAAATTTCAAGGATAGCAATGGAAAACAAATTGTCCTTTTTTGAATACAACAGACTCTGGTGTGCATATTGCAAAGATTCCGGTCAGGTAAGTAGCCCATAAAACTAGCAGTTGTTCAACTCACATTGTCATTGGGAACCTCTTCCAGAAGACTTGCTGCAGAATCAAGTCTAGAGAGAGTTGCCCTTCTCCTTGGGGATATATCTCCCATCCCTGCATCACCATCATCTTGAGCTTGTTCATCTGCATCCTGCTTTTTCTCTTCATCATTCACAATATCTTCTTTACCTCCCACAACAACGATGCTGGTTAACTCTGAATCTGATCTTGTGAGTGGCTGCTTTGTTATCTCTATACCACTGTCCACTGGTTGTGCCAAAGGTTGAACTTCACCAGAAGAAGATGATGATGATGCTGATGGTTGTACTTTGATTTCATCTGTAACTGTAGGTACTTCTGGGAACGCAGTTTCTACTACACCTTCTGCTTGAAGTAAAGCATCAGGACTTGGTGATTTTCTTGTTTCTTGCAATTCCGTTACTTCCTGTCCCTTAATTTGTCCAGCTCGTGAAGTCACGTTCCTGTTCTTTTTCTTTCCCTTTGCCTTCTTGACTTTGATTTCATCTGTAACTGTAGTTGCTACTGGGAATGCAGTTTCTGCTACACCTTCTGCTTGAACTAAAACATCAGGACTTGGTGATTTTCTTGTTTCTTGCAATTCTGTTTCTTCNCTACACCTTCTGCTTGAACTAAAACATCAGGACTTGGTGATTTTCTTGTTTCTTGCAATTCCGTTTCTTCCTGTCCCTTAATTTGTCCAGCTCGTGAAGTCACGTTCCTGTTCTTTTTCTTTCCCTTTGCCTTTCTGGCTGGCCTATCTGATTTCTCCATATTTGTTCACTGGCCTAAAAAGGCAAACAATCAGAGCTATCATAAATTAACGTTTAATTCATTCAAGCGGAATTTAAACGATCATCCGTACTTCCTTTAGTATCTAATAAACATCACGAAGTTATTTATTCTACAAAAATTACCCTGTGACTATGTTAACATCGATTAAAACGTCGAAAACTTACGTTTCATAGAGAGTGGGCACTCTTTGCGTCCGCCATTGCAGATTTCTTTCTGTGTTTCCATAGTTACAGCTGCCCACTCAATTTATCGAACTGAGGCTTTGCCAAGGGGGTAAATAGCAAAGTTTATCATTAAAACATTACAAGAGTCACAGCCAAATTATTCATAATACTTTTGTTAGACTGCAATCTCTTTGGACTCGATAGCTTCAGAAATCTCTCTTCAATTTTTTCTGAACCAAAATTCTGGAAATTGAGCTCTAAAACTTGACAAAAAGTTTAGAACATTGAATGACAGAAAGATTTAGCTTACCCCCGTGGCCAACAAAGTTGTGAAGAAATCAGACCTCGTTTCCGAAATGCAATCATCAAGCTGAGGCTGCTGTTGACAACATTATTGCCCGCCATTTTGCAGACAGTACAGTAAGCTCCAAGCAGAGATGTGACAGAAGCTTCCAGTTTGACAATGGTTTATGCTTTCATAGTTCAAAGCCTTGCAAACAAAGATGCAGACGACAAGATTGTTTACTCTGAAGTCTTTGGTGCAGGTCTAGTAAGTACAGAAGAAAAAATTGTTTCAAAACTAAAATTAATGCAACAATTCTTTTTGTGCATTTGGACTATACCATTTTGAACACTTTTTTGCCAAAGAAAGTAATACTAATAGATTAACAAGAAAGGTGTATCTATGTAGGTTGAGGTAAGCGCTGTCATGGCCCCTTGTCATGATGTTCAGCCCGTGTGCAGAGTATGGCACTTGCACACCGGAGATTTCAATAGGCTATTCAAAATAAACAATAGAGAACCAAAGAAATTTCTCCTTGCACACGGGAGATCTCGTCAGTTTCAATAGATGTTAAGGAGGTGCTGGTGGGCTTTGAACCTTGTCTGCTTTACTATTTTGGTTGCAATAGAGTTGTGGGCAAGGGCTCTCTGTTTTGATCATCAAAGAAGACTTTCCAACAGTTACAGTGTTGTTGAAGGTGTTGTGGCGCAGTGGTGTAATCCTCTGACCTTGAGGCCAGAACAGTCAGGCGGAGTGGGTTCGATACCCAGTAGGACCCCACCACTTGAGTGTCATGACAAGGGGTCGCGGACTCGATTAGGTCTGCTCTATTTCTGCCAGACTGATAAGTTTGCAAAGTGCGAACGGAAGATGCGCACCTGGCTATTGTTTTAACAAGAGTGGTTCCATTTTTCTCCCTTTCTTACACGTGAAATTGTGCGGAAGATCTTCCGCACGCACGACATAAGTAGCAGTCTGGTATTTCTGTGATCCCAGCGCTTGGCGCTGAAAAAGGCAACTTCACCTACAGGCAGTGGCAGATACTTTGCCAAATATTACGATGAAGCTACAGTATTCTTGCAGTTGAAACACACTGATTGTTGCTATTGTTGTCAAACATTTAATCACTGTTCTCCTCAATATTAGGTGATACTGCAGCCCATTACCCATCAGTGTCCACCACCAGCTAGAGGCAGCTGTCATATGCACTGCACTTTAAGATCATTTGATGATTGGTATAATCACTAAATGGATAGGTTTTTACCACAACAGGGGGTGCTCTCTTCTCGATTAGTTTATCTAGAGAGCTCCTCCTTTAAGAAATTCCTGCATGCAAATCACCTTGGTTTTTTTTACAATTATTTGTATTTGTTCTCTATTTTTCTCATTGTATGTTATTTACAGTATATCATCTTATTTCTTATGTAATCTGTTGTTGTATATTATAAAGATTTGTATGTATGGATTTTGAACTGAACTGAACATTGCATCAGTCAAGCAGTGCAAGGTCTGTTGTTGCTAAGGAACTGAAAAGTAGCATTTGTGAAATTTTGTACTTAATGGAGCCCAACTTAATGCAGTTGGTGTGATCAATGCTTGACTGTTAATTGGATTGTTATTATTTCCTCCAAGAATCAAGATGTGCCAGTTGATGACCAAAGAAAAGTGAGAAAGCAGCAACTTCAACAAATTGCTGCAAGAGTTAATTCAGAATTCAGATTTAAAAAGGCATGCACTTTTGAGAATCAAGATGAAGTTCAAGGCGCTGACAGGTAATGCAGTGCAACACCAAAACAGTATTCAATTTAGATTTGTTTCTGTGAGAAGCTAGAATGAAACTGAATTAAAATAAGATGACAAACAAACAAAAAGGGCAGCCTATGGTAACTTAAAGAAAGGGAATACAGTAACCTGAGTTAAAAGATGAGATCTCATAGGTCTATGAATAGCCTATTTTATGTAATAATCCAAGTGTGGTAAAAGAAAGCAAAGCAAAAGAAAACAATTAAGTTTTTAGGCTTCTCTTTGTCCTATTTTTGGACCGATGCCATTTATATCTTGCTCAGACAGGTAATTCACTTTTAAAACTACAATTCAATTGGTTCATTGACCTCCAGGGCATTAATCGATGAAGTCCTGTCTAAGGCATTTGTCTCATCAGTGACCATAATCTCACAGAAAATCTATGGATCCCCTTGCTCATAGGCACTGTATTTCTGCTTTTTGTCTCTTCTACTGCAACTTTATGGTTTGCTTTCAGGAGCATATGGGCCTCTGAAAGTAAACTACCCAACTAATGTATAGGTTCTCTGCTGAAAATCATAGATTGACACTGTTTCTCTTCATAATTCTTGCACTATATCACATTCTGAGGCTTATTATATTTAAGGAAACTGAACAAAACCAAACAATCTTACTGTTAGATCCTTAAAAATCTATTGAAGTAGCAATTCTTTATTATTACTATTATTGCTCTCCTTTCTTCAATTGCAGGTTGGTTCAATTCAAGGAGACCGGAGTGTTTAGGTAAGTCATACCAAAACTGTTATCATACTGAAAATGTTCCATTTGTGCCTTACCTCCTTTTCAAAATATGATTGTACATATTATACAGTTTCGCAAGCAAGCAATGCTTTACTTATTTTTTACAGCATTTTCCTTTTCTAGGCTCCCCATCGGCAAGCCATTGCCTGTAGAAAAACATGTAATTTGGCAAGCACTGGAAACGTAAGTATCTTACCATATCAACTAGAAATAGCATTTGTTAGTGAATATCGTGATTTAGGCATTTAAAACAAACTGAACCAACATGTGGAAAAATATTGATAACAAACCTTTCTCGGCCTTTTGGCATTACAAAATCTGAAGATAAAATGCCTGTCAACCGCTGGCTCTTGCAATCAGGTTTGTTTACATCAAAAGATAATGCCTGTGTTCCCCCATCTGGAGAACCATTGAAAGCTGGTTTGTGGCGACAATTGAAATCATTTGATTCCACATTCCAAAACGCAAGTGACGTGTTAAGAAGGGCTTTGTTACAACCATGTTTGATGTTCCATGATTGCTTGATCGCCAAAGGCTGTTGACAAACAGATTCATTTCAAAGTAGCCCCGACTTATTTTGAGACATAATTGAGGCTGATTTGAATCTGGACATCACAAATTTTTGTATCAATTCAGAATATGATGCAGCTTCACTGCAAAAATCCAATTTTTATAACCTGAGGTCTTTGAAATGCTAGGGACAAGAATTTTTATATAAGAATAAGAAGTATCTGAGAAATTGGAAGATTTGACATTTATTTACAAATCTAAGATATGCTTTCAAAAATGTACCTCCAGTATTGATTTTCTGTAATATTGTCTAATGTCTACGTAGTTTCCTGTACAAAAATACAAGGCTAAACTTGGCTAAACTTGTACAGGCCAAGTTCTAGCCTTGTAGCAGGGATTATGACCTTGTTATGACCTTGTACTAACATTTGAAGAAAATTACAAGGCTATCCGTAAGATTCCAAGTTGCAACCAGTCTAACACAAGGTTTCCACAAGGCTTCCACAAGGCTATTAGCATTTTTCAAGTCATTTACAAGGTTACACCAAGGCTATTCTAGGCTATTACAAGGTTACAAGGTCCCCCACCCTCCTCTCCCTACAGAAGCTCACTTGTAAGGGTTTCGGATTATTTTATAAACACATTAATTATAATAATAATAATAATTGCTCCTTTGAATTTAGTAGATAATCGTGTAGCACTTTGTAGCAGTTTGTAATTGTCTTAGATTTGTTTTGTTTCATGAGTATTCAACTTATGCCCAACACTGCCTCTTTTTGGACTCACCTNGGGACAAGAATTTTTATATAAGAATAAGAAGTATCTGAGAAATTGGAAGATTTGACATTTATTTACAAATCTAAGATATGCTTTCAAAAATGTACCTCCAGTATTGATTTTCTGTAATATTGTCTAATGTCTACGTAGTTTCCTGTACAAAAATACAAGGCTAAACTTGGCTAAACTTGTACAGGCCAAGTTCTAGCCTTGTAGCAGGGATTATGACCTTGTTATGACCTTGTACTAACATTTGAAGAAAATTACAAGGCTATCCGTAAGATTCCAAGTTGCAACCAGTCAACACAAGGTTTCCACAAGGCTTCCACAAGGCTAATTAGCATTTTTCAAGCCATTTACAAGGTTACAGCAAGGCTATTCTAGGCTATTACAAGGTTACAAGGCCATAACTACAAGGCTTGTACATGGCTATTACATGGCCTTGTATTTTCGTACAGGTTATTTGTTGGTTTGTATGGTTAGGATTATAAATTGTATGTAGTGGAATTTGAATTCCATGAAACTGAAACTGTACTTATTTTTTAGCCTGTGCTTTACATTCATACTTGCACCAGAAGAAAACAAGGCTTTGGCTGAGAATGTCCTAAGTTTGATTGTTCAACTCCTTCTACAAACTTTCAGATCAATTGACCAGAGTGAGGAGGCTAGTAAACGTTTTATTTTTCATTTCACATCCATGAGTTTATGTTTGAATTTTTAGGTTTTCAAGCATTATTAATTGTAGAACACTGTATCTTGCTTTAAACAGTTGTAGTTTTGCTTTTAAATCAATTCCTTCTTGAGTATGATTGCATTTCATGCATTGATAGGTCAAAATCTGGAACTAAACTCTATTGATATTGTGCTGACCATCTAAGAATTTCTGGTCATGCATGGATGAAAATTTTGAATGAAAGTATTTTTTAAGCTTCGGGAAATAAAAACGTTGATACCTCTGTCCAGCACACATTTCATTTCCAAAATGTATTTAATAAACTAGGCCTTTGATACACTTATATCTCGTTCAATTCCTTCCCTAACCATTCCCCCAATAATTTTGTACACAATTCCCAGGGGCCTAGCAAATTTTATGTGGTGAATACCCGTGGGCCGGGCACTAAGAAAATGCCATATTCCCAGTTACTGTATAAGCAAAAGCTCCTGTCCTTGTCAAATGCTATTCAAATGCCCGGGGGCTTGGGAAAATTTACGGTCAAATGCCTGGGGGCCAGGAATATTTTGTGAGCAAATGCCCAGGGGTTTTCCGGGGGATGGTCAGGGTAGGAATTGAGTGAGACATTACCTTAAAACTACAATGAAATCCAAATAATTTGTGCACGACAAAAGTTTTGGACAAAATTTGAAGCATCTGAAAACTTTGTTGCCAAATTTCCTGCTCACAATGCTTTTGATTGAAACATTCAGTGACAATATTTGGTCAGAATTAGGCCAATTCTATTCAGTTGTAACCAATACTGTGAATGATTTGATCAATATGCTTTAATAAAAAAAACTTATTTCTGGTATTCTCCAAGAGTGTCCAAAACCTTGAAACTTTCCATCTACTGTACATGCTCGGTCCTGTAATGACTTGTTTTCTCATAGATGCTTAGAAGTCCTGATAAAGTTGCAACAGTGCTGCATATTTTCCTTCCAAATGGTCAGGTAAGTTTTCAGATTTTCTTATTTTTGATTTAATATAACTCACTTTACTCTTGCTTTGTTAATCTTGATTAGCGGATGCATTTGTATAATACAAATATTTGAAGAGCTAAATTCCTTTTTGTGAAAGTTTTTTGTCATAGTAGCCAATAATAGCAATAAACTGCTAATTTTTACCCATAACTGCGGCAAATATCGCTAAAGCAGACCCATAGACCGGGCAAACTTCAGGAAACATGATCTATAACCAGGGCAAAATATCACAAATTAACCCACAGCACGGGCAGGCACATGTATACCAGGCCCCCTATAGGAGTTACCCCCCCCCCCTCGATATAATATAGAGAGTGAAATGATCCACCTTATAAGACCAGAATATTTAAAAAAATATGCTCCCAATACTTAGTGCATTATTGTGCTTCTGTAAAACTTGAAATCTCACGACATCGGTGACTATCTTTTCATTTTAGGTTAGAACAACGGAGTTAGATTTGCTGTACCTTCAGACCTATTTACAATGTACGGGTACAGTTTTGGATCCGTTACTAAATTTTAAAAGATCAGCCTCCTGCTTACACTGCTCTTGCTAATCCGTCACACTTTTGTTCCTTCTGCTTATACCGGGGGAGTCAATAAAAAGGCCTTGCGTTTGAAAAAATGCTGCTTTCTCAATATCAAAGCTATGATATTGAAAACTGTCTTGTTTTATTCCCGATGTGTCCAATTAGGCTCAGTAATTTACCCGGCTTTAATCGGCCATTCCTTCCTGTCGATATAAGAGATTTTCTACAGAAAGCCCATTGCTCTAAGGTACATTAGGGAAACTTGCTCATGATTTTCGCACGTTTTTCAAGGCTTCTCGAAGAGACTTTTTCAGAAAGTCCTTTGTAAAATCTGAACGGAGTGACCGATTTCAGCCAGGAAAAATTCTAAAAATAATTGAACGTGTTGATAGTTCAATCAGAAATCGCTAAATATCATTGTTTATATACTCAGGGAACGGTAGCCATTCAAACGCCGGACCTTTTTTTACTCACCCGGTAGAATGATTTTATCCGGGGCAGAGTAAAACGCTCTTGAACCGTAACAATTTTGTAGCAGATCAAAATTGTATCGCTACAGTGTAAAGGTGGTCTTAGGCAGCCATATCAAACGTAAGCTCCTTTAAAGTTTATAATAAACATAAATTTCCTTATTGATCAAACTAAAATGCCAGGATTTAATTTGACTAGACGTATCGGGCTTAACCCTTAAAGTTTGTTTACATTTTCTGTAGCTGATTTTCATGAATCATCGTGTTGTAAAACAACTTGAGAAAGAACTGTATCAAGTACTGAATGAAGCAAAGTAGAAGTAAGGTATGTGACAATTAGATTCAATATTTCTGTAAATAATGTAAATGGTATGATATATTTTGATTTGTATGGAATATTCAGGATTAGATATGAAATCATTTTATACGTGAAGGTAATTCATGTGTGGCGCTCTTGTATTCAAATTATGAAAATATCTTCCCAAGAGACATACAAAAATATTCGATATTTGGGAAATCATAAAGCAAACTTTTTTCACCGATTTCCAAAGTCACAAGATCTTAGTCTCATTCTTGTGGAGTGAGTGGCCGAGCGGCTTAAAGGGCATATGTCATGAAGCTGATTGGTTCATGCTATACAATTCTCTCTCTTGTTTATTACAAAGCACAGGATCGAGGCTGAATTTTCATTGCAATGAAAATTCATGAAACAGAAATAAAAAGTCACGAGACAATGGAATTCCACTTCAAACTTGTTTGTTGTATTAACCAATTGCTAATATGTGCTTTAAACAGTTTCCATCAAGTGACTGCAGTTAAGCTTGATCGTGTGAGGTCAAATTCCGGATGGGTGAGCTCTCGGAGGCCTGACCTCGCAACTCAGTTCGCTGTCCTTTTGAAGGGACGTTAATCTAGGGGTCCCATGCCTGGATGCGGCATACATAATGGACCTAAATTATCAATAAGAATAGCTAGAAATCCCTTCAGCCCATTAAAAAACAATTACTGAAAAAAATACTTGCAGAGCCATTGTCATCCTGGGTCCTTGGGAGGCAAGCTACATTTTCAGAACGGCCTGAATGATTTTTGCCATTTCAAAGATGGCTATAACTCTTTACAGACCATTAACTGTCCTGGTGGTCTCTTTTTACCTAACGGCCAGCTACCAACCCGCGTCAAGCTCTGATACGTGATTCTGCCCACCTGAGAAACGTTCTCAGTGTTTGAAAATAGTTATCTGTGATCATATCTGACCAAATTCATATCCGATATCCTACTGAAACGACGAACGTTACAACAACATTGACGAAAAGGTCGCAGTTTGGGGGCTTACAACATGAAATTTAAGTGAAAGTTTCTATGTATAGTGTTGGTCGGCTGCTGTTATATTGGAGTGCTCAGCAGAGAAACATTTTTCTTTACTCATGAACGTATGAACGTCAGAAACCTGCTTGATATCTTGAAGAACAGGGCATGTCAAGTTTTGATAAGGAAAAAGGTGTCGTAACCAATACGCAAGGTTTCATTGTAGTTTACAATACACAACAAAGACGCATTAAAATTTTCACGTTTGGAGGTTCTTGTGATTTGATCGTCATTTGATTTTTATTTGATATTGGGTTTTATTTTTATTTTTAGTCTACCTGCTTTCGGACATAGGGCTCAAATCTTTAAAATGGTCGGTGTAAAATTCAATCACAGCTTTCTTTGAAATAAATGGATTGAAAGGAACTTAGGTTTTCTGCCGTAAATCTGACGTGGAAATTTACTGATATCTTGATTTGTTTCAAAATGGCGGCATTTATTAAATTTGAGGCTATGACGTCATCAAATTTCTAAATCCTTAACCAAAGAGGCTACAGATTTCTGCTTGCCACCATATTGTAGACCTTCATAAACTATGGTTTTCTGGAAGGTTATATCATTTTTCCTGTATTGGTTTAGGATTTACGATGATTTACATTTTTTCAAAATTTTCCATGAATTTTTCAAAAATAATCAAATTGCCGCCATATTGAAAAAAATCAAGATATCAAAAAATTTCCACGGCTGATTTACATCAAAGTACCCTTAGTTCCTTTCAAGCCATTCAATTCAAATAGAAATGTCATATAATTTTACACCCACCTTTTTAAAGATTTGAAAGATTTGAGCCCTATGCTCTGCTTTCGTTCTTTCGTGTCCTCGGGCCTCGTGCAGGTTTAATTTTATGGTAAATCTTTTAAGTGACTAAGAAACGTGGGTGAGAAATCTGTCTTAGCACATACAGAAGATTGGAGGCCTGCTGAGACTGGTATTACGGTTATTGTACACTGCTCCAAACTGTGGTACTTTTTTATCGCAGTGTCTATAGCAGATATCATACACCAGACTCTTGAAAAAGTGTTTCTTATCAATGTCATTAAAGAGACATGATCTAACTACGAACTACCAATTAAAGGTACACAATATCAGCGATTATCTGAAAAATTTGTTATTTTTTAATATTGTTTTAGGCTATATATCATCAAGTTTAATTTTTCTAGATTTCGTTTTTGGATCTCTGTTTGTATATTGTGTTGAGATACCTTGTAAATGCCTCTATAAAGTGACAATTTTCATTAGTTTGTAGAAAAACTAGCTTTTGTTCATTGGTTAGAATCAGGGTTGGAATTGGAACTAACCCTGGGTTGGAATTGATTCAAAATTTGGAAAGCCTAGTATCAATGAAATCCACGAAAACAAAACAACCGATCACCATGCATGCCGGTTACCCAAGAGCCTTTAATCTATGCTAACTTTCCCGCGCGTTCTTTCAACAAGTCACTAATCTTTTTCCCATCTAAAACTCTGCAAGTTTCAATTTAAGCTTTTCAACGTCATTTACTTGGCAGGAGTTATGTCAACAATTGACAATATCAAAACCTTGACACTACAGGAGGCAGGGAACATGCGTTTAAGCTGAATCCATAATATCTAAATGCATGTTTTGTGTCGAAATTTCGCTCTGGTATGGTAGGCAAATAACAAAATCAAAAGTGAAACGCCGTGAAAGCCTTCCTCATAGCACAGCACAGCAATCAAGGTGTAGTTTTTCAAGTTAAAAGGAGGAAAGTGATGTTGTGCAAGAATTGGAATCCAAAGGTCATATTTTGACGCATTCAAGGAAGCAGAGTACCGCTAAATCGATATTTTTGGAAGGCCTTGCTCGAAGGAAGACTATGATGGAAGTCCATCCTGCAGACGAAGTGACGCCCAGCTACCGGGAAAGGAGTGTTTCAGAGCTGGCCTCGATGTTTGATTCGAAATTTCGAGGTATGATTATTGTCCTATGAATTTACATCGATCGTAAATTATCGAGGCTATAGAAAGTTCAAACGGGATTTTTATGGGCCTTCTAGTAGTGAATAAGGATGACCCAGACCTGAAGCAATAGGCCGGTTATATTGCACCTTCGCAGTGGTTGTTCTTTATCAGTGTCCTTCTGAAATCAGGACCTACCCAAAAGTCCTATCGCGTAAGTCCTCCAATAAGCCCCCGAGAGCTTATTCACAAAAAAAATTTTGGGCGGGGACTTATTGGAGGGGGCTTATTCGATTTAGCAGCAGCCAAAAATATTACCAGGACTAACTGTTTTCTTTTACTTGAGGCTGGTCAGTACGCTTAAGACAGCAGATATATTTGTTGGGATATGTTGTTTTCGAGCCAATATCTATCTAAGCGAGAGTACGTTGAAAAAAGACGAAGAAAGTCAGTCAAAAAAGAGAATCAAAATTATTCACTAAAATAACAAGGTGGGGGCTTATTTTGGAAAATATATTTGTGGATGGGGCGTTATTCAAAGGTGGGGGCTTATTCGATCGAGGATTTACGGTATCCACTTTGCCAAATAGCAGCCAAAAATGGGCTCTTCATCATCACGTAAATTTTGAATTTTTGATGCCAAAAGCATTGATGAAAAAGCATAATTACAAGTCAACGTTTTCCATATCATCAAAAGGCAATGACGATGATTGATTTTGAAAACTACCGAAAATTAAGTTAAGTCAGACAATGGATTTGTAATTTTTCAAATCGATTTGACAGTTTTTGTTGCACGATTTTCAAGCAGTGCGTGCAGTAGTGTTCATTTGTCTAACTTTTTTCTGACTTTTTGCACCATATACAGCGGAAAAAGACACAAAGTCATCTGGTCCCAACTGCACTGCATATGGTGCTTACATTTCAACATGTGCGTAACAATGAAATTAAATTTGTCTCGCATTAGATGTCAGGTAAATTTATCACGAAAAAAAAAGAAAATTGGAGAAAAAAAGAACATTTTACTGACTCACCCGGTATGACACATTTTTCCAGCATGAGCACAGTTCAAAGTTCCTTCGCAACTCTAAGCCTTCGCATTTCATTCGCAGTTTCCTACGCAGCGCTTTTTCAGACTAATTTGACGAAAGAATTTACTAATTATTCCTGAGCTCCCTGTGGCATGAGGACGCGTGGACTTGCTACAAGTCTCTATTTTGGTTCGTGAAAAAGAGATGGAANGGAGTTCCACGGGTAGCGTATTCCAGAGTTTAGCACCAAGATAACGAATCGACTTTAGACCATATTGAAGACTGTTTTTTTGAAGAAGTGCTGTGTTACACATTACGCATTATGCGACATCAAGGTCCTTTGTGTCCAAGTTGTTTGTACAACGAGTCTTTCATGTGTCAGTTTCCGTTCTAGAAAAAGTCCAGGCAAGTCCTTACCTACGACACTATGGCAAGTTTGGAAAGACAAAGTTGTACTGGAAAGGCCTATCTTCGAATCTTGAAAATGGGGAGAACAACAACTCTTTTAACGAGCCTTTACCACCAGCGAAAATCAAATCTATGACAGTTCCCCACAGAATCAAAACATTAACCGTGAAACCATATATTCTCCCTGAAGCTGGCGAGGGATACGTCTTTGCAGACCCAAATAGAACCCCACTGTCAGACACCATTGATGACATCGAGGCTGGGAATTCAAAGAGAGGTAGAAGTATGGTTCAGCGATCTGTGTCTGATGTTGGAAAGGGAGATGAAGTTGGAGCTAGAGCTGGTGCTGCGAAGGTGCATTATCGATGCGTGGAAGACGTCCAAAACTCCTCAAGTGCTTCTACCAGTGCAGTTAGCTCTGGGAGTCAAAGTGGTAAAGGGCATAAAATGAAAGACAGGAAAGCGTCTGCTGGGTTGGATTCAAGCGAGAGCCCCTCGAAACATCGCCGTTTCGGCATTCAGCGTCTGCTGAGAAAAGATAAGCGAAAATCGTCAAGCGCAGTTGATAGCAAGGAGGTGGAGAAAATGCAAGGATTGGAGGCGAAAGATGGTATCGATGGTGCTGAAATAAATAGCTGCGTTGAACGCGAAAACGAAACGCCGAAACTGTCAGCTGTGAGACGAAGACGTTCGGATGGCGAAGCTTCGGGTGAACACGAAGAAGCTACGAAAAAAGTTGCAAGAAGAAGGAACAGTAAACTGAAAGGCTTCTTCCGTGCAATATCAATGAGTAATGTTAGCGAGGCAAAGAGAGCCAGCGCATTTGAAGAGGAGAACCTTTGTCCTGGATGTCAGGAGAAGCGAGCTGTGCCTAGGAAGGCGCCCTCATTGGAAAGTTTCAATTCATTGAAGGATGAAAGAGATTTGTTGCGAGGTGAAAGAGACAGAGCTGTGGAAGAGTGGAGCGAGGCTGCTTCAAGATGGGAGCATATGCTTGATGATATGGATGCACTTATGGCAGAATTAATTCAGGTAAGCCACTGAAGTTTTTCGTTTAATCGTCGTACGATCCTCGACAGAACCTCTTGTCACAAACTAAGTTTTTCAGCACAGCATTCTTTGACAAAAATTACAGTGCCTACTATTTCAGCTGGAATATTTTGTACATTTTGTATTTTGTATATCTTGAGTTGTCCTTCTAGAACGATCCTGCCTTGTACGCAGTTCGAGATACGATTAACTGGAGTGGACTGGATTGGGATTCACAGCCCAATGAACCCTTGTCTAACGAGATATGACTTATTCATGGTTTCTTTGAGGGTCCGTTGTATGGAGAGATCACTGTAGATCGGTTCTTTATTCGTGTAGTTTTTTGTTAGTATATTTTCTTGTATTTAAATTATTATCCTTAGTATTAGTCCCGTATTAGTGTTTGTATTAGTATTTAGGTTAAGTGTAATAGCTGCAGGGTTGCAATGTATTTTCATGCTCCTTGCGCTATCGTCTCGTAATGT
>REGL01000478.1:136774-149707 GCA_004194395.1 Aurelia aurita complex sp. Pacific | reverse complement strand
CGTTAAGTTGTAGCCTTGATCGATAAGGAAGTACAATGAGGGAACTAATTTCTTTGTATTTTAAAAGTCATATTTGACCAGTATCAGTCTTTTTAGTTAGGTAGCACTAGAATTTTCAAGAACGTGAAACCTGCAAATCTTTAGAGGTCTCAGAAAAATAGGCTCAACAAAGAAGCAAATTCAAGGAACGAAAAAACAGCTGTATAGACCAGAGAAAGACTTGTCAAAGCATTTTCTTGTATGGCCTTCGAATGAATTTTAATTTCATTTTTATTGGTCGGCTCGTGTAGGTCGAAATTGCGGAGGTCCTGTATTGCCGTAGGTAGATCCCAACAACAAAGAGTTAAAATTTGGCATGTTCGTTTGAACATAATGGTTTGAATCTACAGCACTCATCAGTGAAACTATTCTGACAATGGAAACATTTTGTATCCAGGAAGATACTCCTTCCAGAGACTATGCTTAGAATCAACAAATATTTTGCAGAGTTGAAGTGAATGAGGGACTGTTTGATTTCATGTTCGAAGCGTGAGAATTTGGCTGTTTGACAAAGAATTGAAGGCAAACACAGTTGTGTCTCAGCAGGTTTTGGAGAGGGTCGAAACTGAAAGTATTTGTTGTGTCACCTTCACAAATACTGCGGAGACAAAATTTCTGAATAGCGGAGGAGGTGGTGGAATGGATGCTCCTTTGCAAGTTCATAGTGCGGCGTCCTCTCCTTTTTAGATTTGTTACAAGTCTAGTCCGTGGTCTATTAACGCTCAAAAGTCATCAGGACATCTGCATCAGGGGCATAGGCAGTGAAGAGGACGCTGCGAAGGAAAACGTCAGGAACCATCTCCTCTCTTCTCTCCTTTGCGGCATCATCTTTGTAGTTTGCGCCCCTGCAGAGGTCGTTATGTCTTTTGAGCGCTGATAGACCACGGAAGGGATTTGGAGCAAATTTATCTCCTCCGCAGATTCCTCGACTGTTCCGCAGATTCTTCGACTGTTACTTTGACAGGGGGACCATCATATCAAGAACCCATCAAATCAATCTTCAAATTTTATAACGCAAGAAGACTTCACAAATTTTTTCGAAAGTAGGCCCAGTCATGGCCCAGTCGATCTTGACTTCTCTTTCTCCTTTCCAAGTGGTCAAAATAACCAGTTTCTTCTTGCTTGACTTGAAATTCACCTTTCCGTTAAAATTCATTTCTTTTTTCGAGAAATCATTCCCCTTTTGATCTTATTTGGCGATTTTACTGTGAACTGTGTCAGACGATCATAACAAAGGTTTCTTTTGCTAAATGAGACTTTTAAATTCATGATCTTTCGATAGTGCCTCAACCCCCAGTTTCTTACAGTGTAAGTCACTTAAAAAAAACCGTTTACATTTTCAAGAAAATCCCTTGCAGTACTCGGGTTGAAAATATCGTTTTCTGTCTGGAGAAATGATACTGCCTTGTGTCAAGGAGAACACCATTGCATGTGCAGACGTCGCAGACATTGCTAAAAACCTGCCTATCATGTTTCACACCAGTTTCCCAATTGGTTTTCAAGTACGTACATGTTTGCTTTTCACACGAGTCATGCATTTAACATAAGTGCACAATTTTTCAGATTCCAATTTACCAACTGGGGGTAAATAGTTTCAAAATGATCTTGAACACCTTCTATGACAGTCCCTTTCTCCACGAAAAATTCTCTAACAGCCTTCAAGAATCCTTTCCGTTCTGTTAAAAATCCCGTACCCTTTCTCAAGAAATGATACGCCCCTCACAATTTTCTATCAATGAAGAGAGCACCATGTGCAGACACGTGCCAGACATTATCCAATGTGCCTATCACCCTCCAGACTAGTTTCTTGTGTGTTTCGTTTACAAATGAATAAAGAATATTCCACTTGAGGACATAGTTTCTCAATATTCAATATACCTACTAGGGGTAAATAACTCCGAGGACTTCTTAAAGAGAACGCCATGTGCAAAGACACATCCCAGACATTACCCAACGTGCCTATCACCCTCCAGACTAGTTTCTTGTGTGTTTCTCGTTTACAAATGAATAAAGAATATTCCACTTGAGGACATAGTTTCTCAATATTCAATATACNAGAGAGTACCATGTGCAGACACGTGCTAGACATTACCCAATGTGCCTATCACCCTCCAGACTAGTTTCTTGTGTGTTTCGTTTACAAATGAATAAAGAATATTCCACTTGAGGACATAGTTTCTCACTATTCAATATGCCTACTAGGGGTAAATTACTCCGAGGTCTTCTTTTACACAAAGATAACACCATGTGCATAGACACATCCCAGACATTACCCAACGTGCCTATCACCCTCCATGCTAGTTTCTTGTGTGTTTCTTGTTTACAAATGAACAAAAAATTTCCCACTTAAGGAGAAGTTTCTCAATATTCAATTTACCTACTAGGGGTAAACTCCAAAAACTCCGAGGACTCCTTTTACACAAAGAGAACACCATGTGCAAAGGCACATCCCAGACATTACCTAACCTGCCTATCACCCTTCAGGCTAGTTTCTTGTGTGTTTCTTATTTACAAATGAATAAAAAAATATCCCAATTGAGGACATAGTTTCTCAATTTTCAATATGCCTACTAGGGGTAAATAACTCGGAGCAGTTCTTTTACACAAAGAGAACACCATGTGCAAAGACACATCCCAGACATTACCTAACCTGCCTATCACCCTTCAGACCATTTTACCAATTAATTTTCGTGTACATGTTTGCTTTTAATATGAGTCATATCGCATTGGTTTCCCTCGTGGAGACCGGTGTTGCTTGTCTAAATGTGCGTCTATTGGTTCTTGTTGTTTGTGGTATGGTGGGCACTTGCACGGCGCTTGTGTTTCATTGTTTATGTTTAGTTATTGTGATTTACTTTGCTACAAACATTGTATACAGACAGGGATACAATGCAGATATACCTGTTGTTGTGGTTGTAAGCTGAAGATTAGGATATCAGTACATGCTGTAAGTCAATAGTAGAATGGCTGCACAATCTCTGTGTGCTCCTTAGAAACAACAACAACAGCGAAATTGAGAGACTATTGCAGCTAAGGCTATGGCTATAGTTGAATGGTTTGCCGCTGTGGAGGCAGATGAATATTTAGACCAGCAACTGACGAGTATTAAATCATGTTGAGGCTGTCCTTTGCTTCATCTGAGAAAGAACGGTGGCTGTAAAATTCTTTTCTTGGTAAGTTCAGAGAACACGAGGACATGACTGAACAGAGTAGAACACAAGAAATGTAAAGAACCAATGATTTGCTGCTCTGTGAAGGGAAAGAAATCATTTTGAGACCATTGGCATCCGAGTGCTAGAATCTTCTGACATCGCCCTTTGTTTCGTCTCAGAAGGAACAGTGGCTGTAAAATTCTGCGAATGTTAAGTTCTAGAAGTGAGGACTGGACTGAACAGCTTAGCGAGAAGAGGCGAAACGAAGCAATAATTTTCCTATGCGACGGCAGGANTCATCTGAGAAAGAACGGTGGCTGTAAAATTCTTTTCTTGGTAAGTTCAGAGAACACGAGGACATGACTGAACAGAGTAGAACACAAGAAATGTAAAGAACCAATGATTTGCTGCTCTGTGAAGGGAAAGAAATCATTTTGAGACCATTGGCATCCGAGTGCTAGAATCTTCTGACATCGCCCTTTGTTTCGTCTCAGAAGGAACAGTGGCTGTAAAATTCTGCGAATGTTAAGTTCTAGAAGTGAGGACTGGACTGAACAGCTTAGCGAGAAGAGGCGAAACGAAGCAATAATTTTCCTCTGCGAAGGCAGGAAGACCTCAAGACCAGCAAGATTCGAATACTGAAGAGTTCTAACCTCGTTCAATAGGGATTAATGAATTGTTTATCAGATTCTGCCCTCATCAAGATCTGAGCTGACATGTACCACATAAAATCAGATGAGGAATGATGATGCTGTGTTTTTTTATCTTGAAGATGGTTTGTGATATAATTCAGTTAAAGCCTGGTAGCCTGTGTATTGTCTGCACGCAGGCTAGTTAAAACCGTGGTTTAAGATACTGCCTCTGCGCAGTCCCAAACTGATCCGACTTTAAAGGTAAAAGAATGTCAAAGAAGACTTGTCTTTACAAGTGATATCGCTGAATGATTGCACAGGTAACTTGTTGATTAATATTGCAGCTATTCATCCGTTTCTGCCTTCTTCGCGAGACCTGTAGTATTGAATTGGGAGATTCAATTTTCCAACGATAGTAATTATGAGGAAGAAATTGCCATGATTTGGTTCTTTGTTTGATTTTAAATCTTTTTAAATTACTTCCAAATAAGAGCCTTAATTTGAACAGCCTAACTTGAGTGAAGACTTGACTTGCTTTCGGGCGTGAGTCAAGACATTTTGGTGCAATACTTAGCGATTTCAGACTTAGATCAACAGGACCATGCTAGTGCGGAGAAATAACCATGGGACTCGAAGCAACTTCTGTTTTCTTAGCAACAAGATCACTGACGTTTTTCGATATCATGATAAAGTGTTTTTATTTTTTAGTTCATTCCATATATCAGTTATTTACATAATTCATTCCATGAAGCAAAATGAAATACGAGGGCACAAGAAGCGCGGAAAGATGGTTGTTTCGAAAATCTACTCATTTGTATTTTTGGAACTCGTCCTGGGCTTTGTGGTGAGGTATTAGGCCCAATTGGTTTGGTGAAAATTTCTTGCAGAGTTTCTTAATTCTTCGTAAAATTGAATTTCGCAATCTTTGAACCAAGAATGACAGGGAAGAACAAAGTCATGAACAAAAATTATGCATTAGGGTTGGGGATACACTTTCTGTTTACAAACACTACATGCAACTAATAAACAAACTTGGGCACGTTTCTTAATTTTTACATCGATTTTTTGTTGCATCTAGCAGAGTTTCTTAATTTTATGGAAGAATCTACTACAGTTTCTTACAAGCTGTTTCTTATAAAATGAGTGTACACTCATTCTTTTATAAGAAACTAAGGTCCGGTGCTGGTAGGCAGTTTCTTACTTTTTTGGGCCATTTTGTTACCAAAATTTTCTTATGTGTTTCTTATATTTTTAATGCCGGAAGTGTAGAGTTAATTTGTTTTGTCTAAAAGGCTTCCAAATTACTTAGTAAGATCTCAAAACAAGTCAATAACATAATTCGCATTCAAAATTATATCCAAACACTTGCTATAACTGTACATTGTCAAAATATTTTGAGTGCGATAGGAAAATTAAGATTGTGAATTACAAAAGTTTCTTAGCTTTTTCAATTTTGGTAGGGTTGTTTCTTAACTTTCGAAAAATTGAGCCTACCGTTTCTTATAAGGGGTTTCTTATAAGAAGAATACGTGTAATCACAACGCTCTAATTATGAGTTTTTATCCCTATTACCCACCACCTATTACGATTAGTTCTTTATCTTTTCTCAAAGCTATCCTTATGCCTTGCAAATTCTAGATAGGCATGGATTCAAGAAGACGTTTTTGCACAAATGTTTCTGCTAAGACTGTGAAGAATTCCGTTGAAACAGAAAGTGCGTTAAAATTATCCTGAGTTTTCGTTGTAAAGAGCTAGGCTCGAGATCTTATCAAGACCTGTTAGCTAGCCGTAAATTTCGTTTCAATCTTCGGTTTTTAAAACCAGACATTTCGAGAGAAAACAGATAAAAGCAGATAAGGGGCAGGTGCGAAGTTTGTTTATAGAGTTTGAGAGGTGTCGTTGAAGTTTTGCATGTTTCAGACTGGTTTCACGTGTCAAAAAGTTCAGTCGTGGCCTAAATGTAAGTTTTTCTTTATTTTTATTTCCTTATCATTATTTTCGTAGATATTTCAAGGACAACATGAGCTTTTTAAGTTATTTTTAGGTTTTAGAATTCGGTAAACAGTGATTTAGATCGTAGATAATTGTAAGTTGTAAAGGAATGCGCTGGTCTATCTCTGGCTCGTGAAAATTTTCTCTAAATTTTAAGAGATGCCGTTAAACTAAACTCCTGGACGTTCAGACTGGTTTCACATGTGAAAAACATTCAGTTATGGCCTAAATGTAAAGTTTTCCTTATTTTCATTTCATTATTTTTATTTTCATGGACGTTTCATGGACGTTTCATGGAGAACATGAGTTTTTGAGGTAATTCTAGGATTCAAAATGCAGTTCAAATCGTAGATGCTTGTCAGTTGTAAAGGAATGTAGTAGCATATCTCACTATGACTTGCTGGTGAAAACCTTTCTTTTAAGTTTAAGAGCTGTGACTCTTGGACGTTTCGGCTGTTTCACGTGTCAAACATATTTAATCATTGCCTAAATGTAAGTCTTTCCTTATTTCAATTTCGTTATGATTATTCTTGTTTATGTTTAATGGCAAACGTGAGTTTTTAAATTAATTTTAGGTTTTAGAGTACGGTAAGCAATCAGATGGTAGATAGCTGCAAAGGAATACACTTGTCTATCTTTGGGCACGTGAACAGTTTTCGTTAATTTTTAAGAAACGTTTTGACTGTTTTCTTGTGTCAAAAATATTCAGTCGTGGCCCAACTGTAAGTTTTTCCTTATTTTTACTTCATTATCATTATTTTTGTTGATATTCCAAGAAGAAAATGTGTTTTTTTAAAGTTAATTTTAGGTTTTAGAGTGCTGTAGACAGTCATTTAGATCGTAGGTAGTTGTAAATTGTAAAGGAATGCTGTAGACTATGAAGAAATATCGTTGAGCTCTTGGACATTTTCACTTGTCAAAAATATTCAGTCGTGGGCCTAAATGTAAGTTTGTCCTTATTCTAATTTTTGTTGATTTTTCAAGAAGAAAACGAGATTTTACGTTAATTCTAGGTTTTATACAGTCTCTTAGACAGGGCCGAAACCAGTGGGGGGGGGGCTGGGCGCCCCCCTGGAAGCTCTTTGTCGGAAATTTTACTCTACCTGTCGGATTTTTTGTGTGGTTACAGGCCCACATTTAGACGATTTTATTGGGAGAATGTGACTTTCGAGGATACATTCTGACATGAATTTTGAATCTACTGCATATTTTTGCTTCATATTCACTAATTTTGAAGGCTCCAACGTTGTAACTGGAAAGTAATTCGAAAATCTAGTCATTAAGGAGAACATCAATCCTTTTTCGCGCATGATTTCTAAAATTGGGGTTGTTGCTGTTGTTGTTGTTGTTGATTTTGGTGTCGGAGATGTTGGTTCTTCGCCCCTCCTATGAATTAATGGCTGGTGTTGGGCCTGCTCTTAGATCGTTTAGATCATGACAAGTGCCAAATGAAAATAATAATGTTAACTAATGTTATCAATCAATGCAATTATCAAGTTTTGTTCCTCTTGTAGAACTTTTCAATTTATTGACAGTTTGTTATGAAATGTTAGTTGTTGGTGGTCCTAAAAAGCCATAGAGATCGTGAGAAAATTATTATGAAAATACAGATTAAAATTATCATTATGTTTCATTATTTTATTGATTTAAACACCATAGAGATGTGATTCTGTTTTGCTCCCTCCACGCTTCCTGTGTCCTTTTATTTTTGTTTTACTGTGTGAAATGAATCGTGTAGATAACTGATATATTGAATGAAGTGAGAACTTTGAAACAAGTGAGATTATAATAACGAAACATTTACTGATCTTGCTGCTTAAAAATGAATTTTTAGTGCAAGTTTCAGGGGGTTATTTTTTACCCTAATGGCCTTGCTTCTTTGAATCCTAACCCTGAAGCAACGCCCTAAAAGGTATCTGCCAGGGCAAAGCAGCGAGAATTGCACCAGAAATTTCACTACTCGGGAGTCTAGAACTTCTGACAGGATTCAAAATGACTGAAACACGCAGTTTGATGCACGTCATTATGCCAATTGCCCAAAATTTCCTCTGACGGGATAGTTAGATAGATATTTCTGATCGAGCGAGGGGTGTACCACTCTTCCGAAATGGCGTACGAGATTTTTTAAAACAATACAATTTTTACGGATTTTTCTTCAAAACAAAGGGATTTTTGCCAAAGGTGTGCGTGATTTTTACAGAGTGATACGCCCCTTGGTTCCAATGGAGGGGCTGTAGGACTGTAGCCCCTTTTCCATTGGTTCCAATGGAGGGGCTGCAGCCCCTTTGCCATATCCTGGCACCACCCCTGCTTAGGAGATGCCGTCCGGGATCTTGGACGGACCAAAAAGACCAAGAAAGTATCAATTACTTTCCAGGTTAATTTATCGATCTAATTCGATACATTGCTTTTTGTCCCATTATTATAAGTATTAAATGAAAGAATCTAACCAGATTGTTCTTTAAATGATCTTTTGTAGTAAGTGCAGTACCAAAGAGGCTATGATAAACTGGGAATGATGCCTAGATTCTCAATGATTTGAAGCTACGAAGCCTGAAATGTAAAACAAAAAATGTGCCAATGGGCAGGGGGGAATAATTTTTCCATATTTTTATGATGATGTTTTATTCTTTCATTTTGTCTTAAAAGTCTGATATNTAATTCGATACATTGCTTTTTGTCCCATTATTATAAGTATTAAATGAAAGAATCTAACCAGATTGTTCTTTAAATGATCTTTTGTAGTAAGTGCAGTACCAAAGAGGCTATGATAAACTGGGAATGATGCCTAGATTCTCAATGATTTGAAGCTACGAAGCCTGAAATGTAAAACAAAAAATGTGCCAATGGGCAGGGGGGAATAATTTTTCCATATTTTTATGATGATGTTTTATCCTTTAATTTTGTCTTAAAAGTCTGATATCCAGGGTTGAAAATCCCTACGTTCCAAAAGGTCCCAGTAACAAGAACAGCCCTCCGTCATACAGGATACCTTTTAAAACCGTTAAATTATAAGATACAGTCGATGAACAGTCTTTTTGGCCACATTTGTAAACAAACTGTTGTTTTTTAGTCCAATAAAGCTGAAACACACGAATTCTCGTCCTCTGCACGTTTACAGTCAATTTCTAAATGTTCTTTTTACTTTGCATTCACGTTTTGTTGATATAAGCTATCCAGAAATATTGCTTTGGAAGTCCTTGGTAGCGCTATTGTTTCGCCATGTTAGATCATAGCGCAACACTGTTACGACTACGTTACGTTTATTTCGACGCTGTTGCGTCATTGTTACGTGAGGTTAAGAGCTCGAAAACAAGTCTTAATCTTTGAATGGACCTTTCTTTAAATGGGGTGGTAGGTGATAAATAGGGCATTTGGAGGTAGGAGCTTATTTTCGCTGGAGAGCAAGGTACGTCAGGGTTTGAGAAACACGAGAGATGCGACGTATCTTGTTTTTCATGATTTCTCGAGAGAAGTAGAAGTTTATAGCTATCTGAGATGTCATCTATGGATTTTGGTAAGATCAGTTTATTTAAATGAAAGTCAATCGTTTCTAAAATTCTATTCTTTTAGAAAACGCCCAAAAACGATAAACCTACAGTGAAAGTACCGGGTGAATCAGAAAAAAGTTTCCACTTTTGAAAATTCATAACATCAAGAGTACTGGATGGATTGGAATGAATCAATATTTGCCTGACAGCCAAAAGATCGAAGTATTTTTGTGATTTTTCTCACGTTCTTACGAGCATTGGAAAAATTGGTAAATTCAGGCTTACAAAAACTTGATGGTTGCAAAATGACTGAAAAGGGCCTAAAATGCTTGATCAAATCAGAAAGGACTCCTCGCTCAGAACAACAGAGAAGATGCAATTTCTCATGGGCGAAAGTGAAACTATAAATGGATCAGTGAAAGTATAAATCATGATTACGCTGTAGGCATCGGTTGAAATATCGTATGTTTGATTTTGCAATGTGGAAAAAGTATGGGAGTCACTACCACCAGAATTGAAAAATTCAGACTCACCTTCAGATATTCATAAGACTTATAGAAACACATGCCTGCAACTGCAGATTATGTAAAATATTTTACCCTGGTTTAGGGTTTTTATTGTAAATTATATTTTCCTTATAACACACCGGGTGTCCCAAAATGATGTATTATTGTTGGATTNTAAGTTATTTTTAGGTTTTAGAATTCGGTAAACAGTGATTTAGATCGTAGATAATTGTAAGTTGTAAAGGAATGCGCTGGTCTATCTCTGGCTCGTGAAAATTTTCTCTAAAGTTTAAGAGATGCCGTTAAACTAAACTCCTGGACGTTCAGACTGGTTTCACATGTGAAAAACATTCAGTTATGGCCTAAATGTAAAGTTTTCCTTATTTTCATTTCATTATTTTTATTTTCGTTGACGTTTCATGGAGAACATGAGTTTTTGAGGTAATTCTAGGATTCAAAATGCAGTTCAAATCGTAGATACTTGTCAGTTGTAAAGGAATGTAGTAGCATATCTCACTATGACTTGCTGGTGAAAACTTTTCTTTTAAGTTTAAGAGCTGTGACTCTTGGACGTTTCGGCTGTTTCACGTGTCAAACATATTTAATCATTGCCTAAATGTAAGTCTTTCCTTATTTCAATTTCGTTATGATTATTCTTGTTTATGTTTAATGGCAAACGTGAGTTTTTGAATTAATTTTAGGTTTTAGAGTACGGTAAGCAATCAGATGGTAGATAGCTGCAAAGGAATACACTTGTCTATCTTTGGGCACGTGAACAGTTTTCGTTAATATTTAAGAAACGTTTTGACTGTTTTCTTGTGTCAAAAATATTCATTCGTGGCCTAACTATAAGTTTTTCCATATTTTTACTTCATTATCATTATTTTTGTTGATATTCCAAGAGGAAAATGTGTTTTTTAAGTTAATTTTAGGTTTTAGAGTGCTGTAGACAGTCATTTAGATCGTAGTTAGTTGTAAATGGTAAAGGAATGCTGTAGACTATGAAGAAATATCGTTGAGCTCTTCGACATTTTCACTTGCCAAAAACATTTAGTTGTGGCCTAAATGTAAGTTTGTCCTTATTTTAATTAATTTCACTATTTTTGTTTATGTTTCAAGAAGAAAACTAGATTGTACGTTAATTCTAGATTTTATACAGTCTCTTAGACAGGGCCGAAGCCAGTGGGGGGGCTGGGGGGCGGAGTGCCCCCCCAGAAGGCTCTTTGTCGGAAATTTTACTCTACCTGTCGGATTTTTTGTGTGGTTACAGGCCCACATTTAGACGATTTTATTGGGAGAATGATGCATAAGACATTAATTTATTGACTTTCGAGGATACATTCTGACATGAATTTTGAATCTACTGCATATTTTTGCTTCATGTTCACTAATTTTGAAGGCTCTAACGTTGTAACTGGAAAGTAATTCGAAAATCTAGTCATTAAGGAGAACATCAGTCCTTTTTCGCGCATGATTTCTAAAATTGGGGTTGTTGCTGTTGTTGTTGCTGATTTTGGTGTCGGAAAATGTTGGTTCTTCGCCCCCCTATGAATTCATGGCTGGTGTCGGGCCTGCTCTTACATCGTTTAGATCATGACCAGTGTCAAATGAAAATATTCAGCAACTAATGTTATCAATCAATGCAATTATCAAGTTTTGTTCCTCACTAGTAGAACTTTTCAATTTATTGACAGTTTGTTATGAAATGTTAGTTGTTGGTGGTCTTAAAAAGCCATAGAGATCGTGAGAAAATTATTATGAAAATACAGATTAGAATTATCATTATGTTTCATTATTTTATTGATTTAAACACCATATAGATGTGATTCTGTTTTGCTCCCTCCACGCTTCCTGTGGCCTTTTATTTTTGTTTTACTGTGTGAAATGAATCGTGTAGATAACTGATATATTGAATAAAGTGAGAACCCTGAAACAAGTGAGATTATAATAGCGAAACATTTACTGATCTTGCTACTTAAAGATAAATGTTTAGTGCAAGTTTCAGGGGGTTATTTTTTACCCTAATGGGGCCTTGCTTACTTGAATCCTAACCCTTAAGCAACGCCCTAAAAGTTATCTACCAGGGTAAAGCTGCAAGAATTGCCCCAAAAATTTCACTACTCGGGGGGGGGGGCTAGAACTTCCGACAGGATTCAAAATGACTGAAGCACGCAGTTTGATGCACGTCATTATGCCAATTGCTCAAAATTTCCTCTGAGGGGAGAGTTGGATAGATAGTTCCGATCGAGCGAAGGGTCTACCACTCTTCCGAAATGGCGTACGAGATTTTTAAAACAATACGATTTTTACGGATTTTTCTTCAAAACAAAGGGATTTTTGCCAAAGGTGTACGTGATTTTTACAGAGTGATACGCCCCTTGGTTCCAATGGAGGGGCTGTAGGACTGTAGCCCCTTTTCCATTGGTTCCAATGGAGGGCTGCAGCCCCTTTGCCATATCCTGGCGCCACCGCTGCTTAGGAGATCCCATCCAGGATCTTGGATGGACCAAAAAGACCAAAAAGTATCAATTACCTTCCTGGTCAATTTTTCGATCTAATTCGATACATTGCTTTTTGTCCCATTATTATAAGTATTAAATGAAAGAATCTAACCAGATTGTTCTTTAAATGATCTTTTGTAGTAAGTGCAGTACCAAAGAGGCTATGATAAACTGGGAATGATGCCTAGATTCTCAATGATTTGAAGCTACGAAGCCTGAAATGTAAAACAAAAAATGTGCCAATGGGCAGGGGGGAATAATTTTTCCATATTTTTATGATGATGTTTTATCCTTTAATTTTGTCTTAAAAGTCTGATATCCAGGGTTGAAAATCCCTACGTTCCAAAAGGTCCCAGATAACAAGAATAGCCCTCCGTCATACAGGATACATTTTAAAACCGTTAAATTATAAGATACAGTCAATGAACAGTCTTTTTTGGCCACATTTGTAAACTAACTGTTGTTGTTTAGTCCAATAAAGCTGAAACACACGAAGCCTCGTCCTCTGCACGTTTACAGTCAATTTCTAAATGTTCTTTTTACTTTATATTCACGTTTTGTTTATCTTAGCTATCCAGAAATATTGCTTTGGAAGTCCTTGGTAGCGCTATTGTTTCGCC